>CABFVX010000485.1:105518-142695 GCA_902151425.1 Timema shepardi | reverse complement strand
GGGATTGTAGAAGGGGGGACTTTTTTTAGTTGGGGAATTTTAGGAAATGATTATGGAAAAAGTCAGGATTTCATTGTTCAATTTGAGTGATCACCATATCTAGAGTAACTTAATAATTAATTTAAAAAAAAACCTCATATGCTTGGAATTATTAAAAAAAAATTGAACTTAATTTAGAGATTTGTAAGTAAGATAAAGATTGGACCCATCTGTACTACAACCGTTGGGTTCACTGTGAAATAATTTGATATATATTATGATAAGGAAGGTAAGGAAGCAACCCAAAAGGTTAGTTAGGTTAAGCCATGTTAGATAACAAATAAAATGTTATCTTAAGATCCTTACAACTTTTTTTTTAATCACCGCGTCTAACTATCTTTTTAAGTTATACACATGATAATTACTCTAAAGCTTGATTCACACAGTCACCGAAAATAGAA
The DNA here is from genome assembly GCA_902151425.1 of Timema shepardi. Taxonomy (NCBI): domain Eukaryota; kingdom Metazoa; phylum Arthropoda; class Insecta; order Phasmatodea; family Timematidae; genus Timema; species Timema shepardi. The sequence continues at coordinate 142,255 of CABFVX010000485.1, read as the reverse complement.
AACAGAATCTGTTTGAGTGGCACAGAAACTCGCACTCTGTATGTTGACCCATGATGCATTGGGACCCTACCTTAAAACAGCTAATTGTAGACATATTTTATTTTCTAGTGGATACACATATATTTTAGATCATTTTCCTGTTGGATGTTTTCAAATTATAACATTGTGTTGTGGTACAATCCAATACATCAATACACACGCTTAACATTAACAGGTTATTTCAAATCTCTTCACAAAAGTCAAACAAATTTGTCTGCTTGCTTATAGCTGTAGAGCGCATGCGCACTGATTTGAGATGTTGGTTCTGAGATTTGATTGATTCTCCTGTGCCGAACATCTCGGGCAGAGTGGACAAAGTAGAGATGAGTTGAACATCAGCGGAACAGCTTGCGCCGATAAGGCGAAAATCTTGTGATTGGCTTAGAGCTCGTCACATGACTATGTCTCTGTTCTGCGCTAGTTTTTTGGTGGTGTGAAGCCATTGTAATGGGGTAGGGATGAGAAAGGAAACATTTTAGAAGTAATCTACCCGCATTTGCATGGAAGAAGAGTAGAAAACCATTTAGAGGAACCTGGCCTCACTAGAACTGATTTAAATTTGAACCTCGACCTCCCCATCATTAGCAGGCTAGTCCAACACTAGTGACCCCATAGACCATTTGGTCACTGAAGTGAGTTACACACTTTTCATCTTCTGATCACTTTCACACATTTATAAGATGCAAGGGTGAAAAAATATCGAGACCTGGCCTAACTATATATTCAGGTTTACTTCCCCTTTACTTACAAAATAATTGAGTTTAGAGCAGCCCTGGGTAAAATGCGGCCAGTCACATATTTTTATGCCGCCCATAAACTATAGGTATCTTTAAACAGAAAAAATAATTAGTGTTAAAAATACCAGTATTAAAGACATATTCTTATGGAGGTGTCTATACAATACTCAGGTGAATATTTACAAACATTTTAAGAATATCAACTACTAAATTTATATCGGGCATTAAATAAATAGGTGACCTGGCGGTCTAGGGGTAAGGTGTCAGACTTCTGTGCTGGCTGCCGGGGTTCAATCCTCGGTCCCGGCACAGATTTATCTGATTACCAAACACTTCCTTCACCTCTGACAAGACATCTTGTGAATGTGGGGAATGCCAGGCCTCCACCGTGGTTCGGATTCCACGTTAAACTGTAGGTCCTCCATTTCAGCTCACAATCACCCTACCATTACACATTAGCGTAAGTGCGTATAACCCGAACGGGTAGTAAGACGCGGTGCTAATAATAATAATTAAATAAATAATGGCAGTACATAAAAATTGGATTCCTCACATTAGCTTTTGTATTATTTCAAAATAAATTACTAATTAAAAATATTGTCTTCCTTTTTTATGTTGTTTATATAGTTTTTATGGTAAATTGAATCTTACAATTTTTTTTTTGGCAGCCCATTCTTATATTTAAATTCCCAATCCTGCTCTTTGGCCAAAAAATTTGCTCAGGCCTGGTTTGGAGAGTTAGAGATTTAATTATTTGTCTTGTTCAGCTTGTCTTCTTTCTTTCAGTGATCCTGGATAGTGCAGGCTACAGCAAAGGGTATGGATTCATCAGATTCGCCAACGAGGAGGAGCAAAAGACTTGTTTGAAACAAATGAATTCTTTCACAGGTCTGGGGGGAAAGCCCCTTAAAATTAGTAACGCTGTCCCCAAGGCGCACAGAATGTCTGGAGGAAGGTAATTCAATTTGCAATGAAGCCTGAGAACTTGGCAAGTTTGAAATATTTTAGGAGTTGTACATTTAAGACCATATAATTTATTAAAACTAAATGGCTTGAGCCAGCAATCGAGTTATATAGACTCAGCGGCTGCCGCCGTTAGCGATGCATGCTAACATTTATGTATTGAGGGTGTCATGTGGTCAGCACAACAAACCCTCTAACCATTAATTTCAGTTTTCTAGATCAGAGATGCTACCTCTTTATTCAAGTAGCTCCTCATTTGTCCTCACGATGCTGAAATTGACCTCAAGCCAAACCATTTGCTTCACAGAACAATTCTGAAAGCGCTGGGGATCGAACTTGGAACTCTGACCACTAGAAAGTGTCAGAAAATCCTCCATTCTATTTGAACCTCTACTTATTCATACTGTGAAATGATGTCCTACGTTTTCAGCGGTTCCATTGCCAACACGAGTGGGGGCTACAGCTCCAGCCAGGACTACAGCCAGTATTACGACATGTCGTATTGGCAGAACTACTCTGCGTGGCAGGGCTACTACGACACCAGTGGGACAGACCCCTCTGCCTCGGTTGCACACATGACCCAGGGCATGCAAGACTACAGTCAAACAAGTTACGCCGCCTCCATCATGCAAGGCTCGGATGAAAATGGTAACCCTGAGGATGACCTTGAACTAGTGGGTGAGTAAGTAAATGGCTTTTTAAAAGGGGGAAGGACCTGTAGGAAGACCTAAGCACAGATGGTATTAGAATGAACCCTAAAAGAAACAAGGTCTAATGAGGTGGACTGGATAGAACTAGCTCAAATTAGGGATGGATGGCTTACTTTAGTAAGAGTGGCAATGAATTTTTGAGTTCCTAATGCCAAAGAGTAAGTAGGGACTATACGGGTGGTCTTCAAATTGTGGGAATTTTTTTTTTCATTTCTGTGTCTCACCACCTACCTGGATGATACATATTTAATTACTACTCGTTCGGGCAATACACACGCTAATGTGAAATGGTAGGCTCATTGTGAGATGAAATGGAGGACCTACATTTTAATGTGGGATCCGAACCATGGTAGAGGCCTGGCATTCCACACATTCACAAGTTGTGATTAATACATGTCTTGTCAGAGGTGAAGAAAGGGTTTAGCAATCAGATAAATCTGTGCCGGACCCTCAGCACAGAAGTCTGACATCCTATACCAGACCGCCAGGTCACCATAGTTACGATAATAAGCTCATTCTACTACTTGTATGGGTTGTACACATAGGTACCAATCATGCCAATGTGTTATTAAGAGGAAGTGTACCCACATTTTTGCAGATGTAGACTGGAAAACCATAGGCCTATATGAAAAACAACCCTTCGTACACCGACTTTGATTCAAACCTCAGTTTCCTCATCATCGGCAGTCCATTTTATTGTGAGAGGGATGCCTTGTACCACCGAAACAGGTGGGTTAACATTCGACTCACGTGCCGCTTGGTGTGAGGGGGCTTTATTATTATTTTTTTTTTTTTCAGAACACAATATGCCTGTGGACATTGAGCGGATGAACAGAGAACTGATCGAACGGGATTACAACATGTGGGACGCTCTGGAGAGCTCCAAGTGGCTTCCTGTCGAAGGGTTGGAGGCTTTTTAATCATTGTTGCATGAAGTGGATTTTTGGTATAAAAAAAAATATTTTGTTTAGTTTATTATCTTATTTAGTGTAATGCTATATAGGAGCAAGTATATTTTGTAATTTTTTATTTATTTGGTCCAATACATTGTCTTATTTTGGAATGATTAGATTTTTAAGCATGTGTATTTTCACAAGATAAAAATTGTTGCTTGTTTTATTTCTGGGCCTAGTAAATGTGTAAAACCATTTTTAAAACTCTTTAAACATTTTAATTTTTCCAATCTCTTGAGAAATTTAAATAAATCATGGTAATAATAAAAAAAATATCCAAGAATTGTTTGCTTACAACACACAGAAACATAGTTTTAGGCAAAATAATATTAGTAAATTTTGAAGCTAATTTATTTTGAAAACATTGGATATAAAAATATTAGCTAAACGGAATTTGAGTAGTTAAAACGAGGCTAACTGTAGCAAAAAAAATAGGCGGTGACATTTTGGTGTTCACAAGGTGCGGTTAAATGAACTCTACCAATGAAGGTATGTGCATATGAAGTGCTAAATAATTATTTTTCTGTTAAATTTTAATCAAACTCTCCAGTGAATTAAGCTTGATTCTTACGTTAGACTAAATTCTGCTAGAGTGGAGCAGAAATTAACACGCTGTATGTTGATTCACTGCAATTCAACCTTAAAACAGCCAATTATAAATTTTCTAGTGGATAAACAGTTATGTCAGATTGTCACGATGGACGTTTTCAAATTATAACGCTGTGTCCTGGCACAATTTAATACACCGAAACACTCTTTACATTAATGGGTTATTACAAAGCTGTCTGCTTTTTTCTAGCTATACAGCGCATGCACACTAATTTGAGATGGTTGGTTTCGAGATTTGATTGGCTCTCTCGGGGTAGAGCGGACCAATTAGAGAGGAGATGTAACTTTATCAAAACAGCTCACGTCAATGGGGCGGAAATCTTGTGATTGGTTTATAGACCACGATAAGTCTGAGCATGTGCATAAGAAGGGCAAGATCTATACATATGCCAGAAAACTCTAGGCCTCAAATTTCACTACTAAAACACATCATTACGAAAATTTTGGGATACACAAGTCCCCCCTTTTCAGATGAGTAACACTCAGGAAAAGGATATATATATATATTTATTTGAGAAAAACCTTGTTTTTTTGAGGTATTTTGTACATCTATTTGGAAGGAGCCACAGCAAACTTAATGCTAAGAAAGTATACCTGTCCGACCAGAGTTCAAACCCAATATTCTACTCATTGTTAAAACAGTTTTTATAAATATAATTTTTTTATTGGACTTTTTATGGAGGGTGATTTTTAAGGAAAAGCCCTAACATTTGCTCAAATCTTCCACATGCAAAAACTACTACATGTCAAACCTTAAAATTTTAACGAAAAATATACCTTTACTGTCTCACAAAAGCAAAATTGTGTTTCAATATTTATTAAATAAATAGAGAAAATACATCTTAGATAGCATCCATTTTAAACATCAGTTATTTGTATAAACTTAAATTAAACAGACACATTCATGTATCTTTATTCACTAGGTAAATATGTTATAACAAAGATTTGGTATAAGAGCATATACATTTTTGTGCTTTTGTAGTTTAGACACAAATTTCCCAACTTATGCCGATCTATTAGTTACACATTTTGAAGTTCTCATAACAGACAACATATGTATAGAGCTCAGCTAAGCATTCAGCTATAGATTCATATCTGCTGTGCAATAAATTAAGATAGATTATGGCCCCCATTACAAAAAAAATGCTACCAGAGTTAATTATATTAAAGATAACCAGATGTTACATCATAAATAATATAAGTGTAGAAAACTTTGTGTACAATCTGGGCACTTTCAGTCATTTAAACAAATATTTATGAAAAGATAAGTTGTCAATGTTGCTAATATTTTCAATTTAACTTAAGGTAGCTAGCAATACTAAGGCAACTGTTACCCAAATATATTTACCACTCGATATATGCCCTTAAATAGAGTTCAATTTACTAAGTCTATTTGCAAAGAATAATTTTAGAATATAAATTTTAGGGAATGTTAAAAAGAGCCCGAATGTACCATGATACAGAAACTAATATGAAAACATTGGCAAGTATGGCATGGAACAAAACTTGTAAAATATAACAGTAATGAAAGTTTACATTTAGATAATTCATTTATCTGCTTTGAGAGCTCTGTAAAAAAAACACTGTAAAATAAAATATTAAAGTGAGTAGACAAGGTGTCTTGTACATTTACACAAGATGGCTGGTTGGACCATCATGAATTTGCATGAAAAATCAAATATCCAAGTTGTTCCCTTTTCAATCGAAGGGAAACTACTTATTAGATTACATGCCTTTAAGTAATAACAATACAAGGCTACAAAAGAGGAAAAACAGTAAAAACGAAAGTACACAAATAGGAACATATAAAAGGATAAAACCTAAAAAGTTAAAAGGAGTCTACGTCTAAGAGTTACTTTCTAAAGATAATAATCATAATATATTTCAAATATTAGTTAGAAATATAACTCAGTTTGCATGATGGAGGCAAGCCATTGTATAACTGAACGTGACTGTAAAGCTTAGAAGGGGCATGAGAATTGAACCCTAAGAGACTTGGCTTAGTGCGCCACTGCTCCCAGTTTTGATTCCCTTGTCCAGATGTCATTTATAAAATTTAGGAATATTAGTTTTTATGAATTATATTTTAAGACAAATCATATAAGGGGTAATGTGTGTTAACTGTTTATTTCTGTTTCAGAGTTTGATATGCTACCTCCTAATCCTGCACACAAACATATTTTTCCTGGATGTGACTAATCAGTGACAATTGCAACTTATTTGTGGCAAACTGCTTGTAAAAACTAAGCAAATTAAACATAATATTTCACAAAAGTTACTTTAAAAAACAAACTTTATGAAACTTGAGACTATTTTTTCTATAGTAAATTCTTAATATTAAAAAATAAAACATTAATAAATAAACTTTTGTTGTAATATTCTTTTATATGTTAGCCTATACACAATATATAATTTAATTATGTTTTGTGAGGTTGTAAGTGACGAAGAAAATTTTTATATTTAGGGGAAAAATGCCTTATAAATATACTTTTAATAATAATAATAATAAATGATTTGTATACCAAGCCATTTAAAAATAGGTGTTTACATAATGGTATAAAAAAAGGGTTTTGTAGAAATTCACCTAGATGAACATTCATTTTTATATCAAATAAATTGAACTGTTTTTGGACAAAATGTAAATTCCCAAAATGGATATAGAATACTTTACATACACAGTACATAAATAGATAATACAAATAAGTAATTGATACATGAATTCAGTATAGTTTAGTTAGATATGGAATTATACTGTTCACTAAACAGGCCGAAATTTTAAATGTTTAACTACTTAGGAATTATTAAGAAACAAAAGTTTTTTATAAATATATTTGTTGACACAGGTTCATGAAAGAAACTACAAAAACAAAAAAACACTAGTTTCCAAATGAAAACGATTATTAATATATTTCTAATTCAAACATAAATGAGCAAAAATATAAATAATATGTTAGCTAATAAATGATTTTAAGAGTCATGTAAACTTTTTTCAAAATTGTAGAAATGTTAACATAATACAATCATTTAACCATTAGGCTTCATTGTTTTACAAACAATGTAAAATGAAATTAGGAAATTAATCCTTATAGATAGTATATTCGTTTGGGTTCAAAATAGGAAACGGGAGTGTAAAAAAGCTCTTTATACCTACAGTTCTAGTTTTGATTAACTTCACATTATTGCTGAAAAATACTTTCCCATCGTTCCACAATTCAAGTGAATTTTAGTCCTTCCTGGGCAGTTTGCGTGTATATGCCTGACCCACACCGCCTCCCCTTAGATAAGGCTGCAAGATCTTGCCAAAGTGTTTGGGCTAGTTTCATAGTCAAGTGCGGCACTATACTGTTTACAAAATATTTTATTGCTTAAAAATTGAAACTTATGTTGTTGCTAATATTGTTTGTGAATTTGGTGCACAGGGAACGTGCCCCACCTACCTCACCCGAGTTATGCCACCGAGGATACATATTTATATTAAATATAACTGAAAAATGACAAATGAAACGATAACCAAACACAGGACAGTTGGTTTTAGCACGCCAATGTTCTAACCTGGATAGCTCAGTGATAAACCCTTAGCACACCAAATCATAGGTCCCAGCTTCAAGTTTAAATGTCATGGAGTCAATATTCAATTGTTTTTAATTTAATTGAAAACAAATAAATTGGATATAGTCGATTCGTTGTTGAAAAAGCTTTTCTGACAGTTCAAAAGGTTAATTTACTACCATATATTCTATTTATACATCTCAAAATGTGCTATTTTTTATATATGGAACCAATTTCAACATATAAATATTTAAATTAGTAATTTAACCTTAGTCAAAGCCGGCTATTACACAATTTTTTTATTTTATTTCTTCTCACTCTTTCAAAGATTCTTCGTGGGGGAAAACAAAGTATATACCTGGATTTTCTTATGAATGAACCTTTGAAGCAACTTTAGAAAAAAAACACAATCATCTGTTGCCAACCTGTGGCCGGATCAGTTTAGTAAAATGCGTCAATCAACACATTGATAATATTTTACTATTATTGATAATATTTATCTAAAGAGACCACTGCAGATCACATGACTTGTAGATTTAGAAATTTTTTCTAGCTGTCAGATGTGTGAATTTGTAAGAAAATTGAGGTATAGTTAGGAGTTTTTAATTTTCTGTAGTTTAATGTGGGAACTCTCTTCTATGGGGAAGCAACTTACTTTGAGTATATAGATGGTAAAACTCACTCTGTGAAGATAAATTCACTCTAGGCTGGAGAAGGGTTAAAAAAAAAAGGTTTCTTCCCTGAGAATAATGGAACGCAGGAAAGTATCAAATTAAATCTTCACTATTATTTAACTACTATGCAAGAACTTATTTCATAGCACAAAGTCTTAACTCGACTCTTAACACACTTTAGTCTTATAAATCACTTTTAGGTCCGTTAGCATTGATTGAATGTTAAAAAAAACACTTTTTCCCCCTCCCTCTCATTCGAGCATGCAAACTAAAAACTCAAAAATATTTTTTTAAATGGCATTTTCTTTAGTATTAAACTGTGCCTAAATACTTTCTTTATGCACAAATATATCACAGAAAATAGGGCTTCATTTTGATCATAACGTTGCCCTGATGACGCATTCACCGCCACTCACTTCACACGCAGTGTTTGAATATTGACGATTGTTTTGTTTTAAAATCCTTAATTGTGTCACAATTCAGCACCTAGAAGTATCTGGACAACCCTGTTGAAGAAATAGTCACTTACAATTTATAATAATAAAAAAAATTGTTCCACAACTCAAACTATATATTATAAGCCCTGTATAAAATAATATAATTTTTTAAGATAATTAAAAAATATATATAAGTGTATTTAATATATAAACATTTTAGACATTGCACTGGTTAAACAATAGTTTAAGTACCAGCATATCACTTTCAATAATTATTTAAATAATCTTGATTATTAATAAACGGTCCGACACCTTAGCTCAGTCAGTAGCGTGTCTGTCTACTGAGCTAAGGGTCCCAGGTACAATTCCTGGCATGGCTGAAAATTTATCGTTGATGAAAATGTGGGTTTACCCTTTCACATCAATAAATTGATTGCCAGGGACTGGATGTTATGTTTGTCCTAGTTTTAAGTTAGATTATAAGGCATATCAAGCTACGACAGGCCTAGCAAGCCGATAGTGGAAAATGAAATATATGACGAATAAAAAACTGATCCAGGCCATTGGCTAGAAACAGTAGTGGATGTAAAAAAATTATAAGTAAACAAATACAAAAATAATGTAATTTGGAATAGGGCAAATCATGGTGTCGCCAAAATGTTTTCATACATTTAAAAGCCATCTTGTGGTTATTTATTTTCTATAATATGGTATATTAATGTATGTTTTTAAATAAATATGAAAAATGAAGTTCATCAGAAGAAACACACCCTTCTAAACATGTTTATATTTGCATTTCATCCAGATTTACTTGAGATTAACTGTTGAAAAAACCATCAATAGTTAAAAATAAAAGTTTTAGTAACTGAACGAGCTAAGGTGTTGTTATATAGTGTTAGACTGATCTGCTGATGACAGGAAGATCAGGGTTCGAAACCTGATCAGGTCTACAGAGAGTGGTTTTCCCTAAATGGTTTCCCACTCTCCTTCCACTCAAATGCAGGTAGTCTTCCTCTAAATTCTACCTTACTCATCCCTAACATATTAGCGTAATTAGTACAAAAGTGTAAAATTCGAACTGGTAGCAAAACTTGGTGATAAAAAAAAGGTTTTTTCTTATACATATAATGATTTTTTTAGGCATAAACTAGTAGAGTGCGAGCTGTACTCACCGAAATGCAAGTAAGTGGACAGGCGGCAAAACGTTTCTTCAGCACCCCGGGTGTCATCAAATGATGTCTGTCCTGACCATGGGGTCTTCTCTGTCCATGGGAGGTGGGGCATCTGGTAGTGTCTTGGTGGTGCCCTGGGTGAGGTAGCCTGCAGTGGCTGGAGTACCTGCTGAGAAAGAAAGAACCCCACAAGGTCAACAACAAACTAGTGTACAATTAGTCTCACCATAACTTGAATTTTGTTGTATTTGGAAGAAGTTAAAGGAAAAATGGATGGAAACTAAAAACATATAAAAGGGAACCAACACAATTTGGCTTTTAGAACGACAAGCAGAACACAGTTCACATGTCACAATGCTGCCACTGGACAAAAGAGGTAAGGGTTGCCTCTTGAAGAAAATTGCTTGCTCCAACCCAATCACCTGACTTTAGTTTTATTATCTGAACTCATCAGTAGGGAATGTGAAGCGCGCAACTCAATTTCGTCAAAGAGAAAACAATACATAAAGAAGGAAAAGGAAATTGATAAAGATTGATAGAAACATGCAATAGGAACAAATAACAAAGGACAAGAACTAAAATTTTTAAGAATGCTAGTTTTATAGGGTACTTAATGTGCACTTTCTGTACCAACTGGTTATATCACCACAAAACTTACAGACTGAATTTAATCTAGAACAAAAACAACATGCAATCCCCAGTCATTAATTCATCAGGGGGAACTCACACATCACCAATGATACATTTTTTGTCCATGGCAGCAATCAAAGCCGGGACTCTTGGCTAAGTAGGCAGACACATTACCGTATGAGCTAAGGTGTTGAACTAACATACATTTTAAAATGTTAAGTTACCCGTTAGGTAGCCGGCTCTTGATGAGTTACTAATAAACAGATCGTGGCGCTGGTCTTTGTACTCCGCCCAAACCGACGACTTTTCCAAAATGGCGGTCACTTTATCACCGAGGAGCAAGCTTCGACTCATAGCCTTCAGCGCCTTCACAATCTGCGCCTTTGTCGTGGCGGGGTTCTCCAGAGTTTCTAAGCGTCCCTCTAGAAGTCCCAAGAGATATGGCACCATGTCTGCTTCCAATGCCTTTGGAACACAGTCACACAGAAAATTAAAATCTCTATAGAACTTCAAAAATTATTTGGACTTAAATGGTTTTGCTATCTTTTCAATCTGTCTGACAAGATTAAAATTACTGTAGCTGCCTACTATCGAAGGGAAAAATTGGTAGCTGTGTAAACAGAAAGGTTCGATAATATCAATACCAATTAAATTTATATATATTAATTTATTTATGTAAGGTATTTAACATGCAATTTTTAAACCAAGTGAATATATCAGCACATGTGAATTTACATGAGCGGGAACGAAAATACCTACCAATTTTGCCGGTAAAGGTATTTTCACATACCTTCCAGGATTATTTTATAGGAGGTGATATCAGAAATTTTCCGGACTGATGCTATAAAACTTACTATAAGGCCTAGTGGTCGCCATCACCCTCGAAATAGTCCTCTTCCACACATACACTATTCTCTCGTTTCTCTCATTTTTGGAACGCTTCTTGGAAGTAATTTTCTGTAAGAGTGCCTAATACTGCCTGCGATACTGCCTGAATCTTCTCAATGGTGTCAAAGCGGCGGCCCTTCAGCTTGATCGTCATTTTAGAAAATAAAAAAATGTCACAGGAGGCTAAATCAGGGGAGTAGAGAGGTTGGAGGACAAGAGCCATCTTGTTTTTGGCCAAAAACTGCCAGGTGTAAAGGGAAGCATGATACGGGGCATTGTCGTGGTGCAACAGCCAGTTCTCTTGTCGCCAAAGCTAAGGGCAACGTCTTCACACATTTTCACGCAGTTGCAGCAAAAAGCTGCAGTAGAACGCGGAATTGTCTGTTTGACCTGCTGGTAAAAATTCTTTGTGCACAGTTCCCTTAATGTCAAAAAAATTATGAGCATGCTCTTAACATTGCTCTTCACCTGTTTGGCCTTTTTTTTGGGGTCTTGGTGAGTTTGGGTTTTTCCATTGGGTAGTATGTTGCTTGGAGGGTCATAACCGTAAAACCAGCTCTCATCACCAGTGATTATCCTGGACAAGAAGGTTGCATCGTCGGAAGCGACCTGATGCTCATTGTGGATGTCGACATGCTGCTGCTTCTGGTCAGCTGTCAGGATTCTGGGCACAAATTTGATGGTGACATGGTGCATGCCCAACTCAGAAGTCAATTTTTTTAGAATGTTCCAAAACTAATACCCATCTCCTCAGCAAGGTCTTAAATGGTCCGTTGTCGATTCTGATGAACAATCTGTTGAAGTTTGGCAACCATGGCGGGTGTTATGCAGCTGCTGGGCCTCCCTGTGTGTTCGTTGTCCTCAACGGATGTCCGACGGGCCTTTAACTGGGCATGATATTGAAACACTTGTGTACGGCTCATGCTTTCTTCCCCAAACCCTTGTTGAATCATTTTTAAAGTCTCCATCACAATTTTCCCGAGATCCACACAAAATTTGACGCACACGTGCTGTTCCTTTTTTGGATTAATCGAAAATCACCACAGGCTAAGTACACAACTTCCAAGACATGCTAGTGTTACCATCTAAAGTTGCATAGCACTACTACAACTGCTTTCCAGATGGTAGTACCAGTCCGGAATTTTTTTGATGCCCTCTCATATACCACAATCGACAGCTTTACTTATCCTCCGAAGGAGTTGTCTTATTGATGTTTTTTCACTTAAAAAATCTGTCGATCCCAGCGGAGTTTGAACCCACAAAAATCGGCTCCTGAGGTGAGCACTTTACCACAAGACCACTAAGGTTGACCAAATTTGGTATATTGTTCGATTCAACAGCTCCGATTAAACCAAACTAGAGTAAAATCTGCGTATAACCCGAACGGGTAGTAAGACGCGGTGCTAATAATAATAGAGTAAAATCGATGAGGTTTTAGACCATGGAACTCCCATAATGTGCCTAATCTACATTAATATATTTTTAATAACAATTATTGTGAGGTAAAGTAAAAGCTTATTTATTATTATCATACTGACCAGAAATGAAGTCCCATTTTTTCTCAAAAAACAACTTTAATAAAACTTTGTCTTTGGGTCCAAAGCTAATTTAATAGGCTTTTAAAAAAAATGTATAACACTTTTTATTTAACATAATAATTTGATCATATTTGGCAAGAATATGAATCGATTCAATAATTATTCAAAATTCATGAATAATATTTGCTTTGATCAAAATTCGATTTGAAATCAAAATACTTGTTTCGCGGATGTCTAGTAGAAATTTATAAAACTACCAAATTTAACCTGAACATACCTTTTTCCTGTTTATGGAATCCAGTATAGATAACAAAATATTCATATACCTACTTAGGAGCCCATCTCATGGTTGATTAATCATGATATTAGATAAAAGATTAGGAGATTTAGGAATGAAGTTATTCGGGAAAGAGTGGGGGTACATGGGATATATGAGATAGTAGAGGAAGCAAGGGTGAGATGGTATGGACAAGTAATGAGGATGGAAAAGGAGAGATTTCCAAAGAGAGTAATGGAAATGAAGTATGTACTAAAAATACCGCAAGGGAGAGCAAGAAAGAGTTGGGAGGAACAGATAACAGCAAGAGTGGAAATAAGAGGAGAATGAAAACAAATGAAGGAAGAAGTATGGTTAGCTGAAAGAGGAGGATTGAAGGAAGCATTTTACTAAAACTGACCTTGCTACATGTCAGAAATAGTTGAGGAAGAAGATAATGATACCTGTTTGATAAGCTGGTCTTGATTGGCTGAAAACAGCCTGTTGAGGGTCTCGCAAGCTACGCCAATCATGTCCTTGCGAGCCTGCATGGATTTTTTCAAAGGGTTTATGCATTCCGTGTGTCCCATAGCTTGGATACAAACCTTCAACGAGATAACAGATAAATATTACCGGTATATTTCAAATTATTTCTTAATATAGTCAAACTTTGTTTGGATTTGAGTAAAGGACTTAATGAGATTCAAAAGGGACTTGTTGACCTTTGTAAGTCCCTTACCTCGCTGGTGGCAAGTTGATGTAGCACCAAGATGGCGGCCTTAGGTACATCACTGTGCTGCTTGCATGACACCATCTGGCGACAGAGTCGAGGTATGTGCCCCAAAGAGGGCACCTGGTCAGCGAGGGCAGGTTGAGCTTGAAGCAAGCTCACCAAGGCACTAGTAGCTAATTCTAGGAGGTCCACCTACCAGAAAAAATCAGGGGATCAACAAAAAGAAAAACAAAAATAAGATAATTGATAGAGTATCATGTTCATCTTTGTATCCAATAGTTCTAAACTAGCTATAATGGACCATGGTTTATTTACAAGTGCAGGTGCAGGTGTTTAAAATAGGTAAATTATTACTATTATGTTCCTGATAAAATAAAATAATTCCTAGCACTAAGGATGGGTTTGAGAATATGAGTTAAGGTCAGTATGTTTGCAATTTTTATAACAAAACTTTAAGTCAGAATAAATAAAATATTGCTTTAGTAAATAAATAATATATTTAGATAAACTTTACACACATGGTACTGCAGAATTTTAAGTAGATTTTTTTCTCTTCAGTGAAAAAGTTCCTATTTCAAATATATACTTAAGCCATGATAAATATTCAGAACTGCTTTGAGATCATCATATTGTGTAAAAAATGCAACTTAATGTATCTAATCTACAAAAGTGTTTTGCTCTAAAAATTGGAAAAATATGGATCTTAACTCGCGTTCTGTTCTGTCCTAGATTAATGTTAACTGTTCTGGTTTAAGCTAAGTTAGTTGTAAGTAGTGTAAAGTACACGTTAAATCCCTTACTAAAACTATTGTATAAAATATTGATTTCAATCGCAAACCAGTCTTAACTGGGCACAAACAATCTATTAAACCTATTTAAATCAAATTATCTGCTTAGTACCTACTTACTCTATGAAATTGGGAACTCAAAAGTTAATTGCTGCACTTACAGGGGCATGCCACCTATCTCGAGCCAGTCCTATCCAGTCTATCTCATTATACCCTATCCCTGTCTTAAGCTAGCTCTTATCTAGTCCACCTCATTACACCCAATTTATTTCAGGTCCATTCTAATGTTATTCTCCCATCTGTGTCTAGATCTTTCAAATGGTCTCATAACATTAGGTTTGCCAGTCAATACCCCGAAAATAGTTCTAGAATCTTCCATTTGTGCTGCATGTCCTTCCCACCGTAATCTATGAGACTTTATTACCCTAACAATGTTCGATGATAAGTAAAGGGTATGCAACTCATTATTATGTAACATTCTCCACACTTCACTATCTTAATCAAATTTTAGGACCAAATATTTTCTTAAGTACTTTGTTTGTGAATCTTTTTATCTATTTAGTTAAAAAATAAATTAATTCACAAACAAACGATCAAAAACGAACATAAAGTCGGTATTTGTGAAGTATAAAGTTTGTTGCTTACGTCAGGCTTGTCCTTGCTCATGAGGTTCAGGCAAGTGTCCAACAGTTCCGAGAGGAACTCCTTGGGTCGACGCAGTACCCACCCTGGGTTGGCGACAAATAGTCTGAGGTACACTCCACCCACCACCAGCTCCCCTGGCGCACCGCACTTGGCCAACACGTTGTCGTCCGGCGGGCGCCATATCATCTGCGGGTTCTGTCTTTGCGCCGTGTAATGTCTGTGAGGTAACAAAAAGTTTGTTTTATTTGTGTGTGATAGTGCCAGTAAAGGTTATCAGAACTTATACTATTCAATAGGAATGTGAAAAACTTTTAAACTTTGACTGGGCTTTGAAAAAAGTCAACTTTATTTCACTTAAAAAAAATCAGCTTTACCATTACAAAGCTTCGCCCACAGAAATATTAATGGATAAAATACTGATTTATTTAGGTTCAATTGCCATTACCAATTAAAAACTAAATGCATATTTAAAAAAATCTGAATTACTTGAATTTAATTTGTGATAAAACATTATTTAACAACCCGCTTCAGTGTCTGCATGGTCTAAGGTGTCACTCTCACAATAGACTAGACTTTTGAAGAAAGAGATTTGGGTTCGAATCCTGATGGGATGTACTGAGGGTGGCTTTGCCTTAATGGAATTCCACTCTCTCCACTCAAATGGGGATAACATTTATTTAAATTCTACCTTCCTCATCTCTAAATCATTAGTGTAATTAATACACATGTGTATAATCAGAACAGGTGGTAAGACAGTGCTAATAGAGTTTTTTTTATCAGAATAGAATGAAATATTCCAAACAATTATGCAACAAAACAGTTTCTGAATAACTTTTGATCATAAAAATTTATATAAATAAGTACGATATAGGATTTTTTAAAGAATAAAACAAATAAAACATTATCGATTCGGCTTTGAGAATATGTAATATATTTCATTAATATTGAATTAGTGAACTTCACAGAGCACTACTTTTTTTTTATAGGAAACAGTTTTTAATAGGGCTCTCAAACTGGATACCTCGATCCTTACTAGTATCGAAAGAATTGATCATAATATTACGATTCTCGCTATTTGATTCTTAGTTCTCGATAAATCTGATAAACAAAACAGCAACATTCAAAATGGCTAATAGTCGATTATCTCCCATATTAATTTAGTTGCTGTATTACTTAAATACAGGAAAATTGTAAATATACCCTAATGGCCCGAATATGGTATGATCCTGAATATAATATGACCCTAACATTTTGAGGTGTTCTACATGAAAAATAAATCGTCTCGAATAAAATACGAGCTGACATTATGACAATATCAAGAGGTAAAAACTTAACAACTTTGACACACTTTTATTTCAAGTAAAAGTTATGTGAGATTGTCAGAATATATTAATCGATTCGAAACAAACAAATGATATATAATACGAAGATTAGAATGGAAATTTTCTGTGATATATCTATATGTATCATTAATTGATATATCACAAGGTGTATATTGAAAGATACAATTCCTATCAAATTAAAATGGCTGCTATCCTGTGATTATATTCTTGGTCACTTTTCAATTCTTAATGTTTTATTTAGATCTTTGAATAATACAAGTTTAATAAAAATAGGACAAAAATCGACGTAGTTAAAAAAAATGGAGCAAAAAAGCTATATTTACTTAAATTCAATAGATTATCGATATATTGTTAACAAAAACTTCATCATTAATTTCTGGTGAGCTAACGTGTGTAGGATCAGTTATGGTGGATAACTAGAAACTTTTGTAATGTGTGAAATGTGTCCTTTCCATTTTAAAATCTGCAATTCATTGAATTAATTTTGAGTTTATTTTAATCTTTAGTTTTGAAGACTTTTATAATGTGTTTAGTAAATATCTATAAGACTGTGAGATTAAAGTTTCAAGCAATCGTGTGTTATAATGGTCGAGTCAAAGTTTCGTATTGAGGCGAGAGTAGGGTATCAGGCACTTAAGATTTACTATACAATAATGCTTGGAAAAATAATGAAAAAAAAAATGTTCAAGAATCGGAATTGAAGAATCGAGGCTGAACTTAAGAATCGGACTCGAGAAAAACAGGTATTGTGATATCTCTAGTTTTTAAAATAAACCCTTTTGATTTCACTTAGACTTGGTTTCCAAAGTAAAACTAAGAGTTTAACGATTTAAGAAGCTTCGGAAAAAAAAAAGTTCAAAGCTAAAACATGCAGTTATGTCTATTAATTTTAGTTTTACCATTTACATCACAAATTAGTGTTAGTGTGAAAATAAATAAATTAATCAATACATTTTGTGAAAATGAGTGTGTGTCATAATTATATGAATTATGTTCGGAAAACCGCATTTTGTAAATAATAATAAATATTTAAATTTACATAGTTATGCAAAGTATAAAATACATTTATCTAATATTATTATTATTATTATATTTTAATATATGAACTTTAATTCATCTTTAAGAATATCTCATATTATTCAATTTCACTTGGCTTTGATGTGAAAATGTGGACTTTGCACTCCTAAAAAGATCCCTGTGCAACCTAAATCAGATTTATCATAAAGTTGAATATAATTGTACAAACTTTCTTTTAATCATGCAAAATGACATAATGAGGGATCTATTCACTATAAAATAATCTTAACTGTAATTAAATAATAACTAAATTTGGTGAATTTAAATATAATTGAACCCTGGCCTCTTGAACCAAAGCCTGGCAGACATTAATATAACCAGATTCATTCACAATTTTGCTTGTCTTAAAGATTATCATGCAAATTATCACAGAAAAAATAATGTTAATAAAATAAAAAATCTAAACTCCACACATAAAATATATTCTGTTTTGTTAGCAAAGCAAATATATAAAGGTAATACTAACTCTAATTTAAGAGGGCACTTTTTATTTTGAGCTTTCTATAATATGTTTATTATATAGCAATGGATAAAACATATTTTGATATTAAAAAGTATTTAGTTACCAGAAGAAGTGAATAAAGCTTCGAAAACCTCAAATTGGCCTCAAAAAATATTTTTCTAAAATAACATAAATTAGTATTAATTGAAATGTGTTGTAATAGTAACATATTTATAAATTATTTTGGAAAACGTCTGTTTATTTTTGCAATAAATACTTTATTTTTAAGGGTGAGACCATCAAATTTTGAATTGAATTGTAATTCTTTTATAGCTTTGATATACCTCATTGGTGGTTCAGACCCAATATAATTATCATAAAAAAAAGACCCCAGACCATTAGGTTAACATTTAACTGAATTTATGAATGTTATAATAGATTATAGCAAAAAAGTTCATATAATTATATATATTTTCTATCATTCCATTACATTAATAGTTCTTCTTTTGTTAACTTTTTGCAAGATTTTAATTCAAATTAAAGATTCATGAATCAAATAATGATTTGAATTCGTAAAATAGTAGATTTGACTCAACTTTATAACTTTTTTATACACATTTTTTCAACATAAAACAATTTTAGTAAAACCTTATATATGGCTTAAGAAATATTTAATATGCTCTATTTGACTTTGCACAAATCAAAAAAGAGGAGTTCACACTCTGCTATAGTACATTCATGACCTTTGTTTACTTGGATGACAGCTAAAATGCTACTAAAAATAGTCCCTAATGCATCCTTATGCCAACATAGCTTCAAAATGGCGACCGACGAATGTGATTGAACATGACGGAAACAATTTATTTACAATGATGGATACCAATATTTCATTCAATTAATATTTTAAAATATGATAAAATAATCATAAAATAATTTATTATAGATAGAAAAATAAAAGTATTTTCTTTTTTCCAAGTAAATACGATGCCTGTATTAAAAGGTATTAATGTCTGCACTATATTACACTTATAGATAACATTCCAAATTGAAGAATAAGTACTTATGTTTAAAATAGTGTTTCGAATTGGGTAAAAAGGAATTATTAAAGGTAATGAAAGTGTGAGAAAACTTAAGTTTACATTATTTTTAATGTAAAATATAACATATGATTAAAAAACTTAACATTTATAACAAAACGGTACTTCTTATAAGTGTTGGCAACCCAAAACCTAAACATGATTTTTAGAACGGTCATTCTGGTAAAAACCTATCATGAACATACTCGAGTCACTATGTAAAGTGGTCAGGGTTTTAGGCCCTTAGCTCTCAACCATTTCATTTATAAAATTATATTAGTTTGTCTTTGTTTACATATTAATATGCTCAAAATACTGAGAGTACAAAACTGATAAATACATTTTTCATTTCCCATTCATCTAGGCCTAATTTAATTCTATTTATTACTATCAAATGGTTAATTATAAGAAAGTGTGGGGTTTTATGGTAATTATAAGTTATGTACATCATAACCAAAGTTGTAAGCAATTTATGTTTTAAATTTCAATTCTTTATCTTCATTTTTAGGCCTTTAAACTTTTAATCAAATAGCTTTTCATTATTTAAAGTCTTTGTTGGAATTATATAGTCATCCAAATTTATTAGTTTTACTTTTCATTTTAAGCATCGTGCAATGTATTAATAGCTGAACCAGGAAGCTGGGAGATACACCTGTGGCTTGGACTCCTGGCCAATCAGCACATTCGATTTAGCGTCTGTGTTTGACCCTATGTGGAAGGGGAGCGTCAGACTCGGCACTGTCCGGTTAGCACGCAAACAGATAAGACCTGTATTCACAAAGTATTTTTCGTAATGTGGGTGAGATAAGATTTTGAGATGGGTGGAAAGAGATGTAGACCAGGTGGCTAAAATAATTCTCCGTATTCATGTCATAAATAATTTGTTTCTCTACATTAAGTAACCCGTGGTACAAAATGTATAGTATTTATTTAAAATAAAACTTCAAATTCTACTCTAAATAGTATCTCTTTAATCGGCTGTGTCCATCTACCCCCACCATTATCTGTATAACCTCGAGATGCTCTACTGGAACCTACTGACTGCCGTGGACGACACTTTTTTATTAAGAGGAGCAGGCTAGGATGGGCGACTAGTTACAAATAGCGTACAACGGTGGGGCTGGTTACCAAAACAGCTGACAGCAGCGGGTGACTAGGTACAACTATATATATGTATATATAAGAGATGGGTCAAATCCATTATTTCTCGAATCCGAATCTACATTTTCTTTTCGAATCTCGAATCCGAATCCTAGCAAATCGTTAATTTTTTTTAATGATTTACAAATAGACCTTCATTACACAATGTAGGCCTAATAAAGGGACAAGGACATAATGAAAAGGTTTATTATTGAAAGAAGGAAGTACATTAAAAGTTAATGAGAATCAAATAAAAATATATTTCAAACTGTGCTCACTCCTCTCTAAGATGAGTGATGGCACTGGAGACTCGCTCGCGAGCGTCGTTGTCCCAGATCAGTTCTGGGTTCTCGTGAGTTCCCTCAAACATGTGCACACAGATCTGTGGGGAGTCCCTCATGGCATCAGCGAAGGCGGCAGGCAAGAAGCGGCCAAGAGCCAAACGCACCTTGGGGCCCACCAACTTATCGGCCCCCATGCGGGCTAGCAGCTCCGCAGTCTTTTCTCTCACAGCAGGTGCACTCGAGTTGCAGAACAGGTCCAGCAAGTATATCAAAGCTCCTAAAGTTGACAAAACAGCATCAAGAGAGAGGGGACAGGTATTAGAGGTTAGTGAAGATTCGACTTGGCAATGTTTGGCAGATTAAGAGAGATTTAGTGTCCGGGACAGTTGTATAGGAGTTTTAAGGATTACTGCCGTAACATTAATTCTATCCTGAGATGTCCACAAAACAGGGTTTAGAAGCTACTGATTAAGAAATGTCCCCAAGGATCGGTATGTGGCCCGATATATTGGGATGTCTCCCTGGAACCAGTATTGTACTTGTCAGAGGAGATACCGGAGACACAAGGTGTGGTCGCCTTTGCAGATGACCTTCTAATAGTAATAAGTGTACCCTGGAAGGAACTTAAAGGAAAATGTAACCATGTGCTTGAAGAACTTGAGACCTGGTGTAAAAGTGTAAAGTTAAAAATGGCACAGGCGAAGACCACCTACATGCTGTTCAAGGGTAAAATGGCTAAGGATTTGACCATAAAGGTATGTAGGAAATCTGTAAGAAGCCATATGGTCAGATACCTGGGAGTGACCCTTGACGAGAGCATTAACTTTACAGCACACCTAAAGGAAGTGATGGGGAAAACTCTGTCAGTGATGAACAAAATTAAGTGCATGGGACAGCGGCGGTTTTATCTGGCTAAGTGGATAATAAGGACATACCATCAGAAGATCCTTCTCTTCCTCGTGAGCTATGGGGCGTGCATCTGGGCTCAGAGGATAACCAATGTTGTTCCAGCTAAGGTGATTAAAGGTCTAGAGAGGAACATATTAATGAGGCTGACGAGAGCCTAATGGACTGTAGCAACTGATGAAATGAGTGTGGCCCTAGGTGTATGGTTGTTGGACCTCCTTATAAGGAAGAAAGGTGTGGCGTACTGGATAAAAAATGGGGAACATGAAGAAGGTGAGACTCCTCACCTGATGTAGCAACATTTGGAGAGGCGGAAATAGCCCTGTTGGAGGAGTGGCAGAGACGCTGGGAGAGAAGTGAGACAGGTAGAAGGACTTATGAATTGTTCCCTAATGTGGTTGAAAGACTAGAGAATAAACACCTACAGTCATCTCGGTGTCATGCCCACTTCATCACAGGGAAAGGACCGTACCTCGCATCTCTAAGGAAGCTGGGATTAATAGAGTCTGGGAATTGTGAATGTGGTGAGGAGGAAACCCTGAACATGTGGTGCTTGGCACAGGGACAAATAAGACAATGATAATGACAATGACAAAGAAGATGACAGCGACATGCAGGGCGGGACTGACACGGATACTAGTGCGGTCTCAACAGGGAGTGAGTAGAGAAAAAGGGATTATTAAAGGGAGATAAGATGAAACAATCCTTGCCGGAATAAAAAAATTTAGATGCCGGGAGGAGCAAGCACGAGCCCTGGGAACTGGATTCCAGTACGGCAGTGTCTAGAGGAACACAGGGGATGCCCTTGTGATCTTAAGGTCAGTTTTCCAGTTATATGAACAAACGTTAGTGGAGTAAATATGAACTCTGAGGTGTTCCCTGCACCATATGAACCACCACCTTGGAAACAAGAGCTGTGGATTGTGGTTGATGGGCCTTCAGAGTCAAGATGGAGAAAGGTGGCAGCCCTGCAGCCCTTTGGTACCATCGGGGTCACGGAGTTCCTTGGCAGGAATGGGAATAAAATAGTTAAGTTAGCTTAGTTTAGTAGTTGGAATAGCTAAATTAGGGGGGTGGGGTGGAGGGGACAACGACGACTAGGTAGGGGGTAGATTAGGAAATTCAATTGCCAAGGGTGTAAGGAAAGGTGAAAATGGAAGTGTGGTGGCTAGAAAGTAGGCGGGGGACCAACTCCAATAAGGCACCTCCCCAGGGGGTGGATATGGGGATGCCCGCCTCTGCTGGGCACTTGGCGGACTTAAGAGTGAAATCCCGGGCACTGTGGAGGGCCCAGCGGGGGAGGGTACCGGGGGTGTAATATACCTGGGGCGGACCAAATGGAACTAGGGGTAGTTGAATTTCATTTAAATTAAGAGCCAAAATCTGTTTTATAACTTTCAAAATGGAAATTCATTTTGTAATTGTAAAAGTAAAGTCAAAATGATGTGGAAAAATGGCCCAGATTTAAAGTTTGTAAGATACAGGGGCTGTAAACACTGAATGGTAATACAAAATTACTAACACACTAGAGAAATTAGTACACAGGAGTATACCTACAAATAAAAACAATAAAATAAATAGAAGTGTGCGCGAGTAGCATTTTTTTTTATCAAATCAAAAAACTAAATTTTGAATTAATACCAAAGAATACAGTTAATAAAATAGTTAATATTATTGCATTTTTAATGGAAATTATTTTTATTAGTTAATTCAGTTTGAAAGTGGTGTTTTATATTTAATTATTTGCATAGTGCAAAAAATACTAGAAAACAATGTTTGGCACCTATTCAATTAGCTTTAAGTATGTAACTGCAAAATATTATCTAGGTTTAAAAGTTACTTTTCTTAAATGTTCTTTCTAGGTTTGACACCCCTAAAAGATGATTGTTTAGCACCGGTATACTCCACTCCCTGTCTGGCTCTTCAACAACAAACATGCTGATCCCTCATAAATGGTTGACCTTGGCAAGCTACTTCCTTTCCCCCATTCCTCTCATTTCCGCACCCCAAAAGATGGAAGAATATATCTGTCATTCTCTAAATCTTTCAACACGTGGTATAATAACCCCCTCTCTATCCCAGCCATCAAGTTTGCTAAATATCAAAGAATAAGACTGTCTACAAAAGAGATTAACAGTGCTAAGTCAGCAGTAACTTCTAGAACACAAACTGCAACTCCACAAGATCCTTGTTTTTTGTTTCCTTGAGCACTATATTTTGTTTCCCTCTGGAAACTAAGAAACTAAACTTTTGAGGGTTGGGGGGTCGGGAAACCGCGCCCCGACCCACAGGAATAAATAAATTCCTGACCTTTTCTCGAGGGTTCGAGATCTCGTCCATCCCTAGTATATATACCTATTTAATATTATAAAATAGCTTTTGAATATTTTTTATCTTATTTTAATTTTGTTTAGTTCTTTACTTATGTTAGTTTTGTATTTATTATTTGTTCTTTGGATGTTTCCCACAATTTTTTAGAGTTTCCCTTCTTTTTGGAATGTGAAAAAGAGGCTAAGTCGTAATTTTTTGATCGGTGGAACACATGCCAGCATAATGTCATATTCATTTGTCATGTCTGCCACAATGGCTACCTCAAGTGCTACACCGATAATTTTAAGCATGTGGATCAGGTATTGTCATAAAGTAACCTCTTTTAGCAAGAAACCGCAAGGGTTTGAGGCTGTGTCACTCTTGTTTCCTATTTCTTCCCACTCTTACCCAAGTTAGGCCTCCATTGTAAGTGAATTTTAAATAGGACAAGGTAAGCTATACAGTCCATTACAAACTGTTTTTCTGTCTTTTCGCATCCCTTGATAACTGGAACAAGAATCTATACTCAAGAGCTTTCAAAAAGCTTTTTTTGAACACCGCATCTTACTACCTGTTCAGGTTATAAGCATAAGTGCTAATTTCTCTAATGAATTAGGGATGAGGAAGGTTGAGTTTAGAGGAAGTTTACCCACATTTCTGTGGAGGAAGTGTGAAAAACCATCCTCAGTATACCCGAGCGAGATTCGAACCCTGATCTCCATATCATCCAAAAAGCATGATTGAGCTTGACAACTCTAAATGAAAACACATGAGCTCATAGATCCCAAGTGTTCACGGTACTAACCTTTAGCAAGAGCCTCCTTGACTATTTTGGTTGTAGACATGAGCGCGTACAGAATGTCCAGGATGGTAACTTGGTGGTCTGGCAATGTGTAAAGAACCACCACAAGATGCACCAAAATATCCGAGGCTGCAATGTCATTGACGCACTCATGGTTCCTAGTCACAGTGGCGATTACTTCTAGGGCCCCTCGCTGGACATCCTTGCAGCTCTCGGCACTCAGGAGGGCAAATAGAAGCCGGAAATGGCCGATGCACTGCATCTCCACACCTGAAAGAGCAAAAAGAAGATCTAAGTATGGATTTGATATTCAAATGTCTCGAAACATTAAGGATACGAGAGTATATGAGTTTGAGT
Source organism: Timema shepardi (assembly GCA_902151425.1). Classification (NCBI taxonomy): domain Eukaryota; kingdom Metazoa; phylum Arthropoda; class Insecta; order Phasmatodea; family Timematidae; genus Timema; species Timema shepardi. The sequence goes on along the minus strand of CABFVX010000485.1, from coordinate 117,197 downwards.
CTAGCTTTATTAGTTGTTCAAGCTTTACTAGAAATTTCAATGTTTCATTATTTTGATTCAATTTAAGATTTTAATTAATTTTGTAATTAAATTGACATGTACAATTATATTAAACTTATATGAAAATCCAAATCCTTGAGAACCTAACCTTTTTCACAACAAAAAATCAACCTAAAATATATATTTGTGTTTAGGGTTCATGTACAGTGGAATTACCACTTCTTTGGTTTTACATGACAGCTTGCAGAAACTAGCAGATGGTATCAGTAATGCCAACATTGTCTGAAAGTAACTTTTATAAATATATTTGGAAATAATTATTATTTACTAATCACTACTATTATTATCACTAATAATATTATCAATCACTTTTAACAATACTTCCCCCAAGAATACAATATAATTTTATTTTCCATAATCAAATTTAAGAAAAAAAAAGTTTAGTAATTTCATTCTAGTTTTTCTTTTAACTCTTGTGGCAATGACAGGTTAAATAGCGTGTGAAATTTTACATTCAATGATATTAAATTCAGTTATTAATATTTTTATAACTGCCCTCGCATATCTTTAACATACATAAATGGTTTGTGATAGTAAAGAGGAAAAAACATACAAAATGTTTGTGAAATAATATAAAGTTTAAATTTTGTAAACACAAGTATTAATACAACTCTCCGTCTAACCTGCAGCAAGTTCCACTATGTCACGAACTGTTGTTTAGCTTCTATCCAGTGGCCATATTTGTTTTCAGCATATAAGGTCACTTTTAACGTTCTCTTGATTTGAATAATTAATTAGAATTAAACAGCAAAAGAAAACTTCAATACTAAGCAACCAACCAAACGGTTATTGTCATAACCAAACTCTAACAATTTTAAAATACTTTATAACAGTTAATTTAGTGTATGAAATAGAGTTAATAAAACCACATGCGTGAGTAAACAAGTTGAACAAAATATTTTATAGTTGAGTACTATTGATTTGTATTTATGAGTGTCTATGCTACCCGTTAATAATTTTATTACAAATTTGAATAGTACAGTCTTTTTGTTTAATATTAATTCGGCTACTTGGTAATTTGTGTGTTCTTTTGTGAATATTATTTCAGTGTGTGAGCGTGTTATCCTCAGAAAATAAACGGTTTTTAGTGATATTTAAATAATTATTTATCTAATATAACGTTAAAGCATGTGATAAAATAAAATAGCGAATGTTTCTCAGGGAGCGATGTACATGATTCGAAAAGTGTATCTAGACTATAAATTATAAAATAAATCTTTTAACCCCAAGATTGTGTTGTGCTGCCTTCTAGGCTAAACCTCGAGTTTTAAAATTTTTATAGTATTCCAAAAAAATCTGTGAAGTGTAATAAAAATTACTTGCGAGTCTTTCTCCAGTGTTGATTAAATAAATACCAGGCTAAGACTTCAAGTTATAAGTTATTGTAGTTTTATTAGAGACTTTGTTACAACTGTTTAAGAGACGTGAATCTAAAATAAATTTTTGTTAATTAGGATAGCTTTTGATTTGTCATTGTCATTTATTTTATAAGCCTAAACATATTTTCTAGGATATTGATTTTTGTTTGTTAAATTATTTAAAGTCATTATAAATAGGCCTACATATTAAAAAAAATTAATATAATAGATTGTTAAGACGAGCATAAGCCTGAGGTTGTGTAAAACTTAGGTTAAGTTATTAATCTGTCTTTTTTTCCCGAGCATGAGTCTGTCCAAACCCAGGGAAACACCTATGGAGAAGGGGCAAAGCTGTTACAAGAAGAAGAGAGAGACATGCACACATCAGAGACAAGAGGACATCATCAATGTTGCAGCAATAACTAGACAAGAGATGATATACAACTTTGACTCATTCACCGTGGCAGAAAAAACAGCAAAATACTTGAAACTCAGTGTTAACACTGTGAGACAGTTAGGATAAAAAAAAGTTTAATTTACATAATTACAAGCTACATATCCATGGAGTTACTTGTTTTAAGGCTTGTAGTTCCTATCATCCCTTGGTTAAAGTTCGTTCATGCTTGCTGTGTAGTGAAAATTATAAGGATACTGTACACAAACCATCACTTATAAATATCCCCCCCCCCAAAAAAAATAATTCCTACTCTCTCATATTTATTTAAATCAATAAAAAATGATGGCACATCAGTTAATAAAAGGATTTTTTTTTTGCTCACCTCGCTCTTTTTAAGGCAGCATATTGTGCCTCAATAGTGAGCACACCTCAAACGATTTAATTTCAAATTATTTATTTCTAGAAGGATTAATGTATTACTGCTTTAGCACACAAAAAAATTTATGGTTAAATTTTCAATGTTTCTCTTGAGAGGTTGATTTGATAGAATTTCATAACTATTTGAAATTTTCAAACCTGATATCTATTTAATAGGCCTGTTATTTGATTCACCATCTACTTGGGTGAATAATTATAACAATAATAACATTTTGATATAGTGATGTTACAAAGATAAAAGCCTTAAATAAACAATACTCTTGTGTCATGTTATCAATATAGGCCTACACAACATTTTTTCTTTTTTATTCCAGTTACTAAACAAGAAAATAGATAAAGTTGAAACTCCTGGCAAGATCAGAAAGAAACAACCGAGGCCTGGAGTATCTGTAGAAACTCTTGATTTTACCATGGCTGTACATTCTAATGTTTCAGTTGGAGTAAGAATGTCGACCAGTGCGAGAGACTTTATCAAGGAAGATTGGGACAGGGAGATGAAAATGGATGCAAGTGACACCCACCCACCCATCATCATCATTAGCCTTGCTGAAGACGATGAAGAGGACGGTAATGAATATAATGATGTAGAAGAAATTCTTGTGACCCCGTTGGTAAACACTTGACTGAACCAAGATAAGGCTTAGATTTTATAAATAACATTAAAATTATTAAATTCTTCAAAAACGTTGTAACAAGAACATGTTCTTGATTTTATTACACTTCTTTGGGAGATGCTAATCCACAAATTCAATTTTATAGCATAATTATAACACTGTAGATCTTTAAACTTTGTTTTTGTCACTAATTTGTTGTATCCAAGTTTTGTTACTAAATTATAATATGTTTTATGTGAATTTTAGATTTGTCGTCAACCCATATTTTTATTCTATTGATGATGTTATATAAATTGAATGAAAATTTTTATGTATGACATTTTGTTGCTCATTAAAAGCAAAATATAATCAATCTTTTTAATATTAAAAGTCACTTAATTTATCAACCAATTTTAAAGCTATCTAATTCATTGAATTGAAATCTAAATATTTTGTTATTCCAAAGTTTTATATCTTTAACTATAATTCTTACCACTCCTTACTTTAAACTACTTTACAATGTTTTCTAAAATGTTAAGCGATTCTCCCAAGGCACAACTTTTACACATTTTTTTAACTTGGAATTATATTATATTTGGAAGAAGGTATAGGAAAGGTGGATAGAAACATATAAAAGGGGGACGAAAACAATATGACCTTTAAAATGAAAAGAAGAACACAGTTCACACTTTACACTGCTGCCAATGGACAAAGAGGTAATAGTTGCCTCTTAAAGAAAATTGATCGTCACCGCCCAATCCCCTGACCAACGTTTCATTCTATCAGAACTCATCAGGGAGATGTGTGAAATGCGCAACGCAACTTCCTAAAAAAGAAAACCAAAAAAACACAACAAAAGGGGAGAAAAAGGAAAATGTAAAGAATGAGAGAACACATAGATAGGAACATGAACTTGGAATTGAAATTAAAGAAGACGTTTGATCACCTATGGTTAGGGTTACCATAATTTATTGAGGCCAGATCCGAAAAGAGGTCTTTTCGGGGTGTCTGGGGGGTATGGAATACTCCCGAGGGGAGTGGGGGGTCCGGGGGCCCTCCGCCGGATTTTTTTTTAAAAATTAGGCACTGAAATCTGCGTTTTTAGCTATCCTGATACGTGAAAAATGTTATCAAACTTAGCTTGATCTATAAGCTTTTTAAATTACAAAATAATTATTATGGGGTTAATAAATTACAAATTTGTAGTTTATCATTAAAAACACATTTGCGCTTTGGCATTTTGCAAAGTTATAACTACCTACACACTAAAATTACAAACTGAACACTAATAGTATCAATACATCAGGAACATTAGGTACACAGCAAACGAGTTTTTTTTTAAACAAACTGAAAAGTGATAAACAATATAAACAACTGAGAGTTGTCCACTCTGTGGACTGCGACTGCGAGTGACCTTGAATTGGACGCAGAGACAGAACACAGTGAGCGCGCAGTGTGACCAACCTAAGGTGCGGTGCGGAGTAAAATTCCCCAATTTGTCCACGTTTTCGGTTCATATTAGTAAAATCTGGATGTATGGTAACTTTGCCTATGGTTCAATTATCAATGTATTAAGAACCATATAGCCCCAAAATATGCTTCATTCTCTTTCAAAGTCAATTATTAAAGAACGTTAACATTTCAAAAAAACATTGTGATCAATAGACAAATGCGAAATATCTTTTCTTCATATTAAATTACAAACATTAAGCGAACAATCTTACCAAACCTATCTTGAACTAGCTAAATCACTTCACCCTATTTGGTTAAATGAAACCTTAGACTTAATAAATATCTAAGTTGACAACATCATTTATAGTGAATATATAATATTAAACAAAAAACTCAATACCTTATCTCAAACTCAGCAACCAAAACCAAGCAACCACAATTCTAACTTCAAATTTTATCCAACCACACCCTGATTTGTCATCTTCCATATTGTGTCCCGCACAGCGACGTTGGTAAGTTTGTTTGTTTATTTACTGTCTTTTACAAAATAATGAATATAACAGCAATTTATCATAGATTTTCGTACAACTTTAATCTCAAGTTTTCTTCAGGGTTCTTTAATTTCATTTTACGGTGTCCAGGATATGGTATTTTTTATACCGAAACATGATGGAAGAATATAAATCAGCATCATTCTAATGGATGATTATCACAAGGAGTAATGGGACTGAACCAGGATAAGGCTTAGATTTTATAAATAACCTTAAAATAAAAATTATTATATTCTTCATAAATGTTGTAACTAGAACATTTTCATTACCTAATTTACAACAGTGTTGATCTTTAAACTTTGTTTCTGTCCTTAATTTGTTGTATCCAAGTTTCGTAAATAAATCTTAATATGTTATATGTGAATTTTTCAATTTTAAAACTATCTAATTCATTCAATTGGAAAGCTATATATTTTGTTATAGCTATTCCTGAGTTATCTAAGCTTTAAATTTATCACCCTTCATTGCTTTAAACTACTTTAGAATGTTTTCTAATAATAATAATAATAATAATATTATTATTATTATTATTAATATCAATATTATCAATATTATTAATATTAATAATATTAATAATAATAATAATAATAACAATAATAATAATAGTCATTATTATTATTATTATTATTATTATCATCATCATCACAGTTTCGTACTACCCGTTTGGGTTATAAGTACTTACGCTAACGTGTAATTGTACGGTGATTGTGAGATGAAATGGAGGACCTATAGTTTAACGTGGGATCCGAACCACGGTGGAGGCCTGGCATTCCACAAATTCACAAGTTGTGATTAATACACGTCTTGTCAGAGGTGAAGAAAGGGTTTGGCAATCAAATAAATCTGTGCCGGGACCGAGGAATGAACCCCGGACCCCTAGTACACCAATATGTTGTAATACTGTTATGAATGTTTATGACTGTTTTATTTTCTATGTGTAGTAATAGACATTTAGATTTTTGTCATTTATAATGTTGTTAATAATAATATTAACAAACAAAATTTGGAAAGATTTTTTTATTAAAAATTATTTATTTATTACAATAAAAACTCATATGGGATTAAATGCTAAATTAAAAAAAATATATTCTTGAAAAAATGAATAAATACTAGGCCATCAACATATCAAGGTCAACAATATATATAAAATAAATAAAAGTGATATATAGGTTTCTTGTATAGACCTAAAATTTGACTGTCTGAAGTGACAGCTGCTAAACACACGTTTTTGCAGATCATATGGTTCGGTGTAGGAATACATATTTTGGTCTAGTAACTTTTCAGAGATGTCAGTCAGCAACAAAGAAGCTGTTTAGGAGGTATATATATCTATTACAGTAATTCAAGTTGAAATATTTGCAGTACAAATATTGATATATTTTCTAAAACATACTTTCATCCAAATTATAATCAAACTTAATAAAGTGAGTAATAACTTGCACATCCCTAATTATGATTTAGCCAATAACTGAGATTTAATATCAAGATTTCATTTAAAAGGAGAAACAGGATTAGGACTAATGTTATCCGGGAAAGAGTGGGGGTAGGAGATAGTATAGGAAGCAAGGGTGAGATGGTATGGTCGTATAATGAGAGTAAAAAGAAAGAATCTCAAGGAAAGTGATGGGGATCAAGTATGTAGAAAAAATAACACAAAGGAGAGCAAGAAAAAGATGGGAGGAGCAAATAACAAAAAGTGTGCAAGTGAGCGGAGAGGAATATAACAGATAAAAGAAGGAAAACTGGTGGAAGAATAGAGTACGATGGAGGCATTTTACTAAATTGACCCAACAATATGCTGGAAATGGATGATGATGATTTAAGAGTATTAATAATTATACCTTAGAAGGCACAGGAGTGTAAGGGCAAAGCTATCCAACATGAGCCCCTTGAACAAATTTAAAACAAGTGATCACTCGTTTCATCAATCCTTGTCCCGGGAGTTTGGCGTACCTGCGTTGTTCTTGATGACGTTGCGGAGAGCTTCCAGACACATGACTATGTTCTGCAGTTGTTTGTTGTCAGCTGTGGACAGTGTGACACTGCTCATACCGCTCAACAGCTCTGACTGAGAGGCAAGGAACTCCAGAAGGTCAATGGTGAAACCTTTGGCATTCTGGAACACACACAAGATTAAAAAAAAAATGGTATGATGCACCACACAGATGTTATCTCTATTTTATATTAAAATAGAAACATTTACTCTGAAAACATAACATTTTCTAAGTGAGATAATATACAGTGTTGAAGAAACACTCCACCAAAGAGTATAAATGAAATAATATATATACTGCTACACAAACAATGGGAAAAGAGGAACATCTCTTTCCACTAAAGTGTATATGTAATAATCAACTTCACATTCAAAGACATCCATTTGAAATTAAAGATTTTTATTTTTAATATCATATTTCTAAGGAAAACTTCTTTTCGCTTTATGAGGTAATAGTATTATATTTGGAAGAAGGTGGATAGAAACTATAAAAAGAACGAACAAAATATGGCCTTTACAGTCAAAAGACGAACATAGTTCACACTTTACATTTCTGCCATTGGAGAAAGAGGTAATGGTTGCCTCTTGAAGAAAATCGATTGTTACCATCAAATCCCCCAACATAGGTTTCATTCTATCAGAACTCATCAGACAAGAGTGTGAAACCCACAGACAGAAGTGTGAAACCTGCAGTGCAACTTTCCAAAAGAGGAAACCAAAAAACACACCACCTTTCATGTACCTTTTTCCAAATATAATATAATTAATTACCTCATAAAGCGAAAAGCTTTCTTTATAGAGATATAGACATCAAAATAATGTAGTATTGTTCTTAATATCTCTTAGTTTTCAATGGCTCAACTTTTAGCTCACAAAAACCAGGAGTCACATCTTTAACAGTATTTTTCTGTGTAAATGCTCACCTCGATCGGGTAAGCAGGCTGCTCGTTATAAATACGAACAAAGATCCCACCCACGATAAGTTCTTTGGAATGTATGGAGTAGACAAAGTCAGTGCCGTAAGTGGGATCTGTCTCCCCAAACAACTTGTCGTGACGCTGTTGTTCCAAGTATTCGCTCAACTCAGCCCTCGTACTGTTGTCCCACAGTAGGTATGGAGTCTCACAGTTGCTGTTTAGGATCTTCAAGATCTGAGGATAAGAAGTTAATTTAAGTATGTGTGATAAAAGTAAGGCTGGGCCGATGCTGATTGACAATTCGCTCATCAGCCCTAATCATTAGGTGATTATGGGACTATCAGTTGAGCTGACGATCAGAATTTTGGAACTGATTATTTTCACAGATACTGCCTTAAAATATTAGTGAAGAATGACCCTGAGCACGGGACGACTCTCAGATAGCTCATTGGTTAGAGCGTTGGCCTACTGAACTAAAGGTCTCGGGTTCGATTTCCGTGTCTAGGTGTCATTTTTCAATTTAAAGAATACCGATTATTTTCGCCTATCTTTTAAACTGTGTATGTAAGGAGAAGTAATATAGTCAAGTGCCCTTGAAGTGTAAAGAAGTGCTGCATAGATCGTACTTTGTACTCATAGTCACACATGCAGCAGAAACATGGTCATTGAATGAAAGCGAAACTAGGAAAGTGGAAGCCATGGGAATGAAGTTATCCGGGAAAGAGGGGGTTACAGGGAGTACATGAGATAGTAGAGGAAGCAAGACTGAAATGGTATGGACCTGTGTTGAGGATGTTAGAGCACATGATAAAGTAGAGGAAGCAAAGAATGAGATGGTATGGACATGAAATGAGGATGGAAAAAGAAAAAATACCAAGGAGAACAATTGAGTGTAAGTTTGGAGGGAAAATACTGCAAGGGAAATCGTGAGAGGGATAAGAGAAGTAGATAAATGTGCAACTGAGAGAAGAATGGAAGTAAATAAAAGAATAATTAAAGAAGCAGATGCATGCATTTTACTAAATCAACCCAGCCAAAGATGAAAATAGTTGATGATAATTATATTAAATACCCAAATAAAATAAAGATGGTTCTGCTCATGATTATTCTGGCATGAACCTACCTCCTCAGGTTTGTCCAAACTCAGCTGTCGGGCCAAGTAAGGTGTGAGGAGACTATTGAGTGCGTCTTGAGCCACGGGGTTGTTGGGAGACTCGAGGTCACCTGTTAGGTAGCCCCCTAGTCGACCACACGCCCTCACTGCCAGCTTCGCCAGCCTGTTGGCTACTTCCTGAAACAACACAACCGCACAAACTTGGAATAAATAATAAAAAATATGTCAGAGTTTAAAAAAATTCCTAGTTACTTGAATGATTGCTTGGAATTTTAAACTCAAATTCCTTGAGATGTGCTATTAAAAGAATTTTTTTTTGTACAACGGCATAAACAAATTGAAAGACTGTGCAAATACATTGTTTGACCTAGGTTGAAAGAACGTCCCTATAAAATTTGGTTAAGATTGGTCCGGAACATTAGCAATTATTAGGGAATCAACATACAGATTTTTGAGCAGCCACTCGCTTGAAACAAATAATCAGATAGAAAAATATGTTGTTTGGCCTATATTAAAAAATGTCCTTGCTAAATTTAGTTAAAATTGGTCAGAGCATTTCGCAGTAGTTGCAGAATAAACATACAAAGACACAGACAAAATGACAAATAGTGAAGTTAAACAGGACCTATCTAAGCTGGGTCAACAAAATTTATGGATGCCCATATACAGAGTCATTATTTTTGTTTTGCTATCACCTGCTGGTTGGCGTCTTCGCTCCTTTGGACCCCTCCCTCCTCCAAGGTGAAGTCGTAGCTGAACATGAACAGCAGGAGGTGCCACAAGCAGCCAGCTTGTAGCAGCTGCATCTGTAGGATACTGTCTACAGCTAAAGAGCTTACACACTCTGTCGCCACCAAGCACAGTCGTGTCAAGTGCTGAAACAATACAGAGCACTCCAAAATATGAGTAAATTGTTTTTATCAAAAACATTATAATGAAGAAGGATAAAAGCAGGAGTATATGCCTGTGAAATAGAATGTCTAAGAAGTACTAATAGGAGTGACAAGAATGGATAGGATCAGAAATGAGAGGGGGAGAGGAATAGTTAAGGAGCCAGGACAGGATAGAGAAGTTAAGACTCAGGTAGTACGACCATGTGAAGAGAATGGAGATGATACCAAAGAAGATGTTGGATATTTAAGTGGAGGGGTAGGAGGGTTAAGAGGAAGATGATGGGACAGGTAGCTGAAGGAAGTGCAGAGGAGGAGGGGTGATGGGTAGAAAGGAGACATAGAGGCTTATATTCTAAACAGACCCAGCCAGTGACTGTAAAATGGCGATGATAAAAAAAAGACGGGAGGTTTGAGACCTAAACACCTAAAAGAAAGATGTAGGCCTTATATAAAGTTCACAGTTAAAAGCCCTTCTTAGACAGAAGAGAGCTGAACTCTAACTGAACTGGACTTTAGCTAAAGATTATTGTCGCTGACTTCACTAAACTTATTATAGACTTGCTGTAACCTTGAAGTAAAGGATGTGACAAAGGTCCTTGACGAGTTGAGGCATCTCCACCATCTTGTCACGACATCCTTGGAACTGGGCCGCCACGCTGTAGCATCGAGTTACGTGCATGCACACCTGAACGCCCACCTCAATGGGTTTGGAAGATGCGCTCAGAACAGACACACATCTTGAGTAGGCATCCAAAAGAACCTGGTCATAGCATATCGTTAGTCATTTCTATTACATAAAAAAATCAATATTTCCTATTATAGAAACCAAAAGAAAGAAAGACGATGTTACATTTATTCAATGGATTCTTCTCACATTTTTACCTCTTACCATGGATGGGCATTCTTAACTCAATTTTCACTTATTAGATTATTTTTCCTTTTTATTTTTTTCACTATGGCTTATTTTTTTTCAGCACTTCATCTTACCTAGGTTATATACATACGTACTAATTACGTTAATGAGCTAAGGGTGAGGAAGTTTAAATTTAAGAGAACCTATACTCTCATTTGTGAGAAGATAAAAGTGGAAAACCAATTATAAAAAAACACCCTCAGAACACCCCGACTATGATTCAAGCCTCCATCTCCCTGTATTCAACAGTCTAGTTTGTTGTGATAGCAATGCCTAAAAACATGTGGCCACTGAAATTGGTTATTGTATAATTAAAGCTTATAAAGCAGGGTTGAAAAAAAACCCGAGTTATTAATCCAGTTGGGTTATACTGTGTTTTATTTGTTTATTTGTGGTTTAATTAAAGATATGTTTGTTATCTGACTAAACCAATAATTCAGATATATTAATTATTCGAGATCCAGAGAAACATTTTATTTTTAATATAGTTAGGAAAGGGGTAATAAGAGACATAATAAAGGAAAACAATAATGCAATAATGCAATAATGTATTTCTTGGCCACAATATTGTTTAAGCTAGCAGGTTGAAAAAAAAAAGATTTGTGTAGAAGGAATAGAAAGATGTGGAAGTGGGAAGGGGGAGGGTAGATCATGCAACAAATAAACTGGCCAACCAGCTGCAGAATTGATTTGTTGCTTTCTTTAGTTAAAGATAAAAGGTAAGATCTTTCGTTATCTCATTTGCTTTTTTGACCAAGTATTATTTCTAAGGTCTAGCATTAATACGGTGTAGGTACCTTAAAATTAGATTATCACAAGTAAGTTGCTAGTTGAACATGTTATTTTATTCAACCAATTAAAACATATTTTATAGCTTAGTCTATTGCATAAAATCTGTAATTTCAAAACTTGTGTATAACGCCATATTATAAAAATCAATGTAATATTAATGGGTTGGAACCAAAAGCTTTTCAAAAGAACTAATAATCATTTCCAAAAG
>CABFVX010000485.1:82019-105094 GCA_902151425.1 Timema shepardi | reverse complement strand
GGGGGGGGTGTCAATCCTATCACAGTTTTATGAACTTTAAAATATTTGGGAAGCTGACAATTAAACTAGGCCTACCTAGCTTACATTAATATAATTTTCATTGTTGCTTAAAGCATAAAAATGTATTGCCAGATAAATAACATAGGCCTATAGTAATTCCAAACTGAAGACTGCTGAATAAACTAAGAAATTACCCTTCCTTCACCTCTGACAAGACATCTTGTGAATGTGGGGAATGCCAGGCCTCCCCCGTGGTTCGGATTCCACGTTAAACTGTAGGTCCTCCATTTCATCTCACAATCAGCCTACCATTACACATTAGCGTAAGTGCGTATAACCTGAACGGGTAGTAAGACGCGGTGCTAATAATAATAATTTATGGTAGAAGATAGAAAACCACATCACCATATGATGTCTGGTTTAGGCTGTATTACCTACCTAGCTTAGATATTATCTGTGGGGTGAGACAAGCTATTAAGACATCTGGTTTGAAGTGTATTACCTACCTAAATTAGGTGTTATCCATGGTGAGAGACAGGATCTTAAGATGGATATCTTATGTCATCAATAATGGCATGACATGTTTCTATAATGACTAGGAACACAGAGGAACCAATAAATCACCACCTCCACCACCACATTTCATTGTAAGATGATCTACCTCAACTCACCTTCCGAGTAACGATGAAACAGAATGCTTTGTGTCCTTAGGATAAGGACAATGTTGTCAGGGTTCGGGCCTTGACTGGTCCATAAATTTCGGCTACAAAGAAATTCGTAAGCGCGGCTCACTTTCTCAAACTTTTCCTGTTAAAACATCAAAATAAGTATGACAACAGTTATTTCAGATTTTCTTTATCATTGTTATTATTTTAATAAAACAATATGTATAGAGAGGGATGTAGAAAATGAAGAGACGGAAGGAGGGAATGTGGCCGAAAAGAGATCTACCCACCCTTCCTTCAGGGTTCTTGTCTGGGTGGAACTGCTGGGCGAGGCGATAGTAAGCCTTTCTGACTGTTGCTTCCTCGTGCTGCATCCCGCGACGCAGGTTCAGGTCTTCATAGGCATCATCTATCGACATAGCCGGGGGCTTCTTCTCTACTTCCTTCGTCCACGCATCAAGCACATCCTTCAGCAGCTTCACCTGAGAATTTTTTTATTTGAGGAATTTAATCTGCACTTTTTGAATAGATTTATTTCATCAGCACACAGTTTTTAGACTAACCTAAATCTAGAAAACACACATCAACCAATTCATCAGTGTAAAAGGGAAGACACTGATTTCCATGACCACGATAAATTTTTCGGCCATGCTGGGAATAAATACTGGGATTCTTAGTTCAAAAAACAACAAACAAGCTACCAACTAAACCAAGGCACCTGAACACCTGGGAAATAGAACCATCTTATTTAGATATCCAACATTTCACAATATATTCACAAAATACACAAAATGATTTATTTCTAGACAAGATAAAAACAGTTAAATTTGCTAGTTCAAAATTTTCAATTTTGAATCAAATCCAAATTCTTGCTTGGTATCTTGAAAAGAGCAAATCAATTATTTAAAAATGAAAATTTTTCGAATCAAATATTTATAATGGAATATTATAGAATCAAAATCTTATATTAGAAAAGATTATAAAATTTAAAAACAAAGTTCAAAACACTGTTTGAATCAGTGGTTTCCAACATTATACAAGGTTTAGCTCCCCAACGCCTTGATAGCTTATGAACGTTCATATACTAGATTTTAAATTACTATTTTCCCTGAATCTTACTACTCATCCAGGGTACCTATACTTAATTACACTTGTGGGGTAGGCAGAATTTACAAGAAATGCACTTTTATTTGCATTGAGGGAGAAGGGGGAAATTGTTTAGGAAAAATCCCCCCCCCCTCTCCTTTTCCAGTCAGAATTTGAATCCAGTGCTCCTTACCGACAAACTAAACAAGTGTTAAGTTAAGCCTGCATTATTAATTTAGCTATAATAAATAAGCTTACATAATGATTATACAAATGAGACTAAAATGTCTTAAAAGAGAATCAATGAGCCCAGTGGGTATTTTGGAAACTATGTTAGAAGTGCTACTCGTCTAAACATGAGACTTGCTAAAGAAAACTGCAAGTCAGCGAGCAACTGTCAAGAGATAAGAAACTAAAATAAACCTAAACAGTAGCTTACAGTTTTGACCAATTTATCTGCTCACATTTCTATTTGAATTTTTCCCCTTCCTACAAACATTATGATCACTTTAAAACGTAAACACTAAATTATAACCTCATCAAGCACTGCGGTCCCACCCGAAACATGCCACAACTCCCAGGATGGAAACCACTGGTTTACATATTGAATGATTTATTGAAACTTTAAATGATTCTAAATTTTGACGTTTGGATTTGAATTGTGAGCCAATACTAATCTTGGTTGAATTTAGATTTGAATCTGAAATTCCAAAGCCCCACCAAGGCTTAAAAAACTATTATAAAGACAGAGAAAAGTTATACTAAAAGTGAGTTTTATAAATGAGATATATAACCTCCCAGTATGGTTAAAAATAAGAAATGTTCAATTATGTTTCAAGATAGTAAGAAAAAGCTAGTTTTCACATTAAGCCTTTCAACATAACCACTAAAAGTGTAGCACACATTCTAACTAGGATAAATCAATATTTTAGGAAATATATTAATGTAAAAAGAGAATGGAAACATATTTATGGAATAAAACCCCTTTGAATTTAAATGGTCGGGGGGGATTGAAACCTGGCCTACTGTATTATGCTCATTATACAATTAGTTGCACCTGCATGTCAAATGTAGCACTCATAAAGCCCACACATGGGATGAGCTGTTTTTATTTGTTTAGTGTTTAAACAAAGACTGTCTACAGTATAATATTTATAAACATAATTTCAACTAATATGATTGCATCATCAAGGTTATATTAAAGTTTACAAACATAATTTCAATAGAATCAAATTATTATATAAAAAAGTTGTTGAATTACTAAACTTATTAAATAATTTAAAATTCAATATATTTTACTACATATTTTCACAAACTTTTAGCTGACTAAATAGCTAATTATGTTAGTTGAATACAGTAATGCATGTATATTTGTTTGTGTCAGGTTGAGCGCAAGCCAACAACTACAAGAGATGGGCAAGTTCCATCTCCTCTCAACAAGCGATTCAGACAATTCTAACAAGCAAATGCTCTGGGTGAGCTATTTAGGACAGAAAATATTACGAGTCAGTCAAGCGGGTGCGACTGGATCTAGACTGGGCCTTAAATAGTCAAGTATGTGAGTGTACACTTAGTTAAAAGAAAATACAACTTTGAAATAGAGGTGCCCAAGTGTTATTAGTTGCACATGCATATAAAATATTGATATAAAATAAACAAAATGTAACAGACCATAATTATGTTACTTGTTTTGGTGAGCATGCAAATATTTCAAGCTCATCTAATTAGGTTTGCCAATGACAAGAAGGCCGAGATGCTAGTCCCGACCGGGATGTGCTGAGGTTAATTTTTCCTAAATGGTTTTCCAGGCTTTTTTTCATGCAAACGCAGGTACATTTCCTCTAAATTCAACATACCTTATCCCTAGCTCATTAGCATAATTAGTAGATATTAGTATAACCCAAACGGGTAGTAAGAAGCGGTATTAAAAAAGAAAAGAAAAAAAAAGGCAAAGTAAGAACCATGGTATGCTGTCCATTAACAACCAATCAACCAATCTGTCTCCTAACAGTCTCTTTACAAGCAAGACATTTATTTATATTTATTTTGTTTATTTGAGGTATTTAACGTGCATTTTCTGAACCAAGTGATTATATCAGCACACTAAAATTTCTATGAGCAAGAGCAAAAGGGCCTACCAACTTTGCAGGGAAAGGTATTTTCATATACTTTCCAGGGTTCTTTTACATACCACAACCGACATGGGACTGACGGCTTTATTTAACCTCTGAAGGAAGTTGTGCTAAGGATATTTATCGCTCAAGAAAAATCAGTTGACCCCGGCTGAGTTTGATCCCATGAAAATTGGGTCTTGAGGCAGGTATAAGTGGTAAACAAATGTGACCAAGCTCACCGGCTCGTTGATGGGCCAGTCAGGAAAACGCGTGGTGTCGCACAAGTGACGCAGGTAGAATATGTTGCAAAACAGCTCTTGTTCAAGTTGTGGATAGCGCACCACAGGGATAGCACAGTATTGGTACAACGCGCGAGTGTTGCTGCGTAGCCTGGGACTGAACTCTGCGATGTGCGCTGCCAACTTCTCGATTAGCATTCGTCTAGGACAAGTAAACAAGAGGCAAAGGTAAAGTATATAAATAAAATTCACAAAATTATTAATGTAAAAAGAGATGTGAGACAGAAAATTTTCCTTTGATTTTTTTCCTGTTTTTATGTGTTAGAAACGTTTTAATAATTTGTATAAATATATCATATTTATGAAACTATCTTTATAAGGAAAACCTCTTTTCGCTTTATGACGTAATTGTATTACATTTGACAAAAGGTTCAGTAATGGTGGTTTCTTTTTTAGGAAGTTTCTTTGCATGTTTCATACTCTCCGAACGGGTAGTAAGACGCGGTGCTAAATAAATAAAAAAAATATATTGAAAATACTTATAAAAAAATTGTGTTGATAACAAGTGTATGTATATATTTAAGTAACTGTTTAAAAAAATCTAGGTAGAGTCATCTTAAACATTTCAAATTTGATCTCAACATCCACACAGAACTTACTAAGAGAAGAAAAAAAATGTTAATCATATTATGTATATGAACAAAACATATTGACACTTTTGACTCACGTCAAATACTTGCCTCATTTCATGGTTCCAGATGGCTTCTGGGGTGTCAAACTCGCCCAGATAGATTTGGGCAAACTTTTCAGCTCCATGATTCTCTAAGTAATTGACCATAGCTTCAGGCAACAACTGCCCCAGAACACTTCTCTGCATAATGTCAGACGTCTGAAAAGACAAGCTAACATATACAAATATTGCTTTCTTAAGAAACAAGACACAATTAACTATTAAGAATTAAGCCTTGTATCTGAACTTCATTTACCACGCCTACCCACTTTGATTGCTATGATTATAAATCCTGAGACGAGATTAAAAAACATTTCCCAGCAGTGGGGGGAAAAAGTCTCCTCAACTAACTTATAAACTTACAACTTGCATCAGTGTTGCATGGTCTAACACAGGGGTTGGCAGTCTTTTTGGACCTGACCGACTTTTACGTATATCAAAGGTCCCGCGACCACCCTTCATTTCTCCACTCTACTTTTCATTCTCTTTTTTCCTAAAAATTTTCTATTTATTCCTTAAATTCAATATTTCCTCCAATATTTATGTCCCTGCCTTTAGAGAAAATACATTAAATAAATAAAATGCACACTCCGTTTTCCCTGAAGGTAGCAGTCTTACCTTGATGGATTACACTATGACCCTATTTTATAAGATGTACCATACCTTCCTTATCCTTAAGCCTATATTATTATTAATATAGGTGTGCAAATTTTATTTTCCAATCCGAAGCAGACTTGAGTCGAACAATATGAAATATTCCCAAAGACAAATAAAAGTTTGAATATTAAAAAAAAATCTTAATGATGAAAAAAATATGTTGCTCAATAACTTTCAAGAATACCAACAAACCGGTTGAAAATCATTGTAATTACTACACCGGCCATCTGGAGACCACATATGTAGCTGACAATTCAACACATCCATAACAGACTCCGCCTTAAACTATGAGTGAAGAATAACCCAGAGCACGAAACAAATCCTGGATAGTTCAGTGATAAAGGTTTGGCGCACTAAACCAAGGGTCCTGGGTTCAATTTTCATGTCCAGGTATAATTTTTCAATTAATTTCAACTAATTTAAAATTAGTTAATAAATGTAATTTACAAAATGCTATATTGAAAACATGATTAACATTTTGTCCTAGAAATTAATTTTTTTTACCATGGTAACATTAATTTGAAATGTAAATTAAAACATTAAAAAACTCCATAAATATATGTATTTTAATTCTAAATAATTTTATTAATGAAGCATCTTAATTGTCGAACTTGTATTTGTACTTTCAAAATCAAAGCCAAAGCTGATGAATATTCTATGTGAAGTCAACATTTTCAAAGCCTCGCACATCCCTAATAATTAAAGTATGCATATAAGAAACAGTGGCATAAGGATTGGAGGGGGGAGAGTTGGGGTGAGGAAGATGGGAGATAGTAAAATATAACTTACATCAGTCCCCTTCAAAGCCTGTTTGGTGTGAGTGAGCTGTAAGAATCTGGCGATGGGCAGAACGTTGGAGCCCGTGTACATAAGTATGAAGTAGAACACACCCGTGAGGTAGATGGTAGATACTGCAGGGTTGTCCTTTAACACCTCGCACAGCAGTGTTGCCACCTTTTCCACCAACACAGGGTCAAACGTAAGCAGGAGTTGGACCAGGTGTGGCAGACATACGCTGTCCGACAGCAATCTCTTTACCCGTGGAAGTGGACGGATGATGGCGTCATCTGGATCTCTAAAGCAGAAGAGTTAGGCTGTTACCAATAACATAAGTGCTATACCATAACTTTTATAACAAAACATTTTTTAATGTTTCTTATATGTTTCTATCCACCTTTCCTATACCTTATTCCAAATATAAAACATTTCTGAAGCATTTCCTTTCCATCACTTCAGTGTGTTTTGGTTTCCTCTTTTAGGAAGTTATATTGCCTACTCCCTCCTGATGAGTTCTGATAAAATAAAACCTATATCAGGGAATTAGCTGGTCACAATCAATTTTCATCAAGAGGCAGCCACACGTACCTCACAAAGTGAAAAGAGATTTACTTGAAATATAAATAATACACGTATTGCTCTTTATCATTCAAACTTTAATAAAACTCAATATTTTTATTCAAATTCGAATCTAAGTGAAAAATTCTTACTCACTCCTAGAGTAAATTAATCATTTTATCATGCACGCAATTAAAAAAACTATTTCTTACATACCTGTAGAATAAACTATGCATTTTCTGACACATACCTACATGCACTCATACAAATAAATTGAGTAATTTGCACACCCTACAATAAACTAAGTTTTCTTGCACACCTGTTTTCTCACACACCCATATAATAAGCCAAGGGTTTCCTTGCACACCAATAGAATAAACTAAGTGTTTATTGGACACCCATAGAATAAACTACATGTTTTTGTACTCATAAAATAAATTTAACATTTTCTACCACACCTGTAGAATAAATTTAATGGTTTCTCTCACACCCATAGAATAAACGTTTTCTCATACTTCCATATAATAAATGTTTNAGTGTTTTATTGCACACCCATGGAATAAACTAAGTGTTTTATCGCACCCCGCTCCCCCAGAATAAACTAAATATTTTCTCTCACACCCTTAAAATCAGCTAAATGTTTTCAAGCATTCTAACCTGCTGGGGAAGTATTTGCACATTGCATTGAGTGTGTTCAGCACGAGTGTGGCTAGGTCACTCTCGTTAACAACAGGCGTGCCTTTGGCCAGAAGACACCACTTGAGCTGGGGGACCTGCTGCAATGTCCGCCAACCATCCATGCCTTGCGCCCAGCACTTAGTTTTCAGTGTCAATGCGCCCGACGCCCACAGATCTCGCATCTTTAAACCAAGAGCTCCAAATAAAACATTTATTTTCATTATACATTTATGGGGTTGTTTTTAATGTATGTTAATGTTTAATTACAAGGTTTTTGCAACATGAGAAAAACCAAATTATATTGTCAAAATGTATACATAACTACCGATACCATCAATAAATAATTTGCAAATGATGATTTGATGGTTATGAAATTTAAAAAAGAAATCAGAAAAATTACCACCATTTTAAATTAGACATTGAAAAGAGAATAGAAGGGCAAGGGCAAAAAACTGTAGGCCTCAAAGTCCACAATTAAAAACTCAATGAAAAACATAATTATGTAATTTTTGGGATACATCAGTCCCCTTCTTCGACAGAAGAGAGTAAAACAGAGATTGGACTATGGCAGCATGACTAGAGGTCGATCATGGCTACTGAATTCAGTTGTTTTTCCCTAAGCTGATAGATCAAGTTAATACCACACGATTCAGATTGTTACATTTGAATATTAATTTGTAATATAAATATCAGCTCAGAATGGCAGTAATTGAACATAAATTGAGTATTTTAGCTGTCAATATTTTGAATGGTAAGCCATAGTAATTGTCAAAGCTGGATTTTTTTTTTCAAATTCCAAGTTTTTATTTTTTTTGAAGCCAAGTAAAAGTTTTGAAGCTTCATACACATAATAAGCACTTCATTATATCAATAGCACATGTTTTTAGTTATATTTGTGCATTATTTTATACAGTCCTACCAACTCTAGTTTTGGATATCCCTCACCTCTTGAAAGCTAACAGGTCCCTTCCTCTCGCCCGAGTTTCCATAGTGCCACTCCTTCTCGCTCTCTCGCACCATGTTGGGTCCAGCCTCGATCACGTTGCTCTGAGTTGGTACTACAGCTCTTTAACATTCAGGTGGAAATTAATTTCAATGGCACTTTAGAAATCAATAAACTTATTGTTGGGAGGGGATGGCAGATAAAATTTAAATATGTTTTGGTGTGAAACACAGGACTTTTGGAGGTGTGTGCAAGTTATCCGGTGCACGCAAGCTACCCAGATGCGTGGAGGGGCACATATGTTATCTGGATGCATAGAGGTGTGCGTATATTACCCAGCTATGTAGAGGGGTGCATATATTACCCAGATATGTGGAGGGGTGCGTATATTACCCAGATATGTGGAGGGGTGCGTATATTACCCAGATATGTGGAGGGGTGCATATATTACCCAGAGGCGTGCTTATATATTACCTGCAGGCATGGAGAAGTGCATATATTACCCGGAGGCATGGAGGGGCACATATATTACCCAAAAGCGTGGAGAGGCACTGTGGAGGGGCACATATATTACCTGGATGTATGTAGGGGCACATATATTACCTGGATGTGTGGAGGTGGGCCAGTGTTAGGAGATCAACCAAGATTCGTACACCATTAGCATCCATAATGTCCTTGACGTTGCGTCGGTGGAGGATTAACTTGAAGATAAACTGAACCAATCTGTCACGCTCCATTCTATCTGTACACTGTAATATTCGGCAAAAATCATAAGCATAATTAACACCTGTAATATATTTTATATGTATGGATTCAACACAAAAGGTCTTCACAAATGTTTTACAAGAATATAAGTTACACACTTTTTTTTCATTGTTCTCTGTGTCTAATTAACCATCCAAACTATTTGAATATTTAAAATAATGAGAAAGGTAGAATTTAGATAAAGCGTTGATGGAGGAAGGGTAGGAAACCATTTAGGGAAAAACCTTAGAACATCCGGCCCCACGATTCAATCTTCGACATTCCCATCACTGACAAACCTGACTAAAAAAGTTGATACCTTTGTCTGTGTGCCCATCAATTTGTATCCCCTCGCTTTTATGTTGCACCATTTTTTATAGAAGAATACAATATAAGATAATAGTCATAAATTAAACCATGCTTTTTTTAGATGCAGACAGAGCAGATAGCAAATGAAGTACAAATTTGGTTCTTGCATTCCTATAACTACTGAATTTTTTAAACATTTTATTATATTTAGAGATGGGTCAGTGAATCCTTTATTTCTCGAATTTGAAGCTTTCAAATGAAACAGTATGCATTGCTAGTTAGTGTCTTATAATCGAGATTTGTAAAAATAAAAAAAGGGCAATTAAGAATATCTTGACTTGCTATAGCAATTTTAGCAATAAAAATATTATACAAGCTGGTGTAGTTGGGAGGATAGCAAATTAATTTTAAAAATACAAAATTGTATTAATATAATTAATTTACTTCGAGAGTATGCTCTTAGTTTTTAACAATATAATAGACATGATAAACAAAACACCGTTTGTCAGTGGTATTAAGCCTTAAACTTAGTTTTAAATATGTTCACTTAAAAATTATGGTTCGCTTTGGTGGCTGCATGGCCTAGGGTGTCACTCTCACAATCGACAAGACTGCTAATGACAGGGAGATCGGGGTTTGACCCGGTCAGATATACTGTGGGTGGTTTGGCCTTAATGCTTTTCCATTCCACCCCTTTGCAAATGCAGCTACACTTCCTGTAAATTCAACCTTCCTAATACTTAACACATTAGAGTAATTGTAAAATGAAGTAGTGCTTTGTGGCTTGGAAATGTATAACAAGACAATGTAGAAACATTGTACAATAATGTAAAGTAATTGAAAGTGAAGGAAGCTATCCTGAAAGGATAGTTAGGTTAGACCTAGATAGAAAAACACTGTTCTCTCTTCATTTCTTCTCTTCTCACACTACTGCACTATATTACACCTCACACATTGTTGAATTTTCGGAGATGTTCCTTTATCATTAGAGGAAACACATTGAAAACACACAAACAAACAAGGATAGGCTATAGAACTACATGTTTCTATAGTTGTATCTCCAATAATTTAACAATGTGTAAAGTGTAATATAGTGAAATAGTTTGAGAATAGAAGAAATGAAGAGAGAAGTATGTTTTTCTATCTAGGCTTAACCTAACTATTCTTTCAGGATAGCTTCCTTCACTATCAATTACTTTAAATTATTGTACAATGTTTCTACACTGTCTTATTATACATTAGACTATTAGAGTAATTAGTAGATATGTATATAACTCAGTAGATAGACGCGGTGTTAAAAAAACACTTAAATATGTATACTTTTGAAGATTCGAGGATTCGAAAGAAAAAGATTCAGACTCAATAAATATAGGATTCAACCCTCTTATAGTTTCTGATGTTTGACATACATAGCTTAGATACATACACATTCAAGAGGTTGTTGTTTATAAAAACATGCTTTGTTAACAAGCTAGACACACAAGCAAACCTCAGGTTGAAAGGTGTTCTGAACAGATACCTACATACCCTCTCGAGCATGCTGACTATGTACTTGGTGTCACTGAATGGGCCAATATCGTCGTGATGCCGATCGTACACTATGGACATGGCCTGCAGGCACATGCACTTCATCTCAGGCTTCATGGTTAGTAGGAACCGGTGATATAAATCATTGAAGAATTCGTAACTGGAAATATTAAAAAAAGAGTTGTATTTGAAATTAGGAGTAACACAGGTTTAACATCGCAGATTTAGTTTGAAACTAATGTGTGCAGAGGAAGCAAGACTGAGAGGGTATGTTCATGTAACTTTTTACATCAATTACCATTTCCAGCTTGCGGTCTAGGTTAGTTTTTAATTCAAGCTATATCATTTTTCACTACTGGTTTGATAGGCTTGTCATAGCTTCAAATACCCTATTATACAACTTGAGTTTAAGACAGGCACAACATCCAGTCACCGGCCATTAATTTATCAATGTGAAAGGGTAAACAGGAATTTCACCAATCATACATATTTTGGCTATGCCGTGAATTGAACCTGGGACCCTTGGCTCAGTAGAGAGAGACAATACCAACTTAGCTAAGGTGACTGATTATAGTCATGTAATGAGGATGTTAAAGGAGAGAATAGCAAAAAGAAAGATGGAGATTAAGTATGTAGGAAAAATAGCTTAGGGAGACCAAGAAAGAGATGGGAGGAGCAGTTAGTATCAAGTGTGCAAGAGAGAGGCGAAGAATGGAAGCCATTAAAGGAGGAAGAATGGTGGAAGGCTAGAGGAAGATGGTGGTATTTTACTTAACTAATCCAATCACAGGCTGTAAACAAGTGATGATGATGATGAATGATATGACTTGTGGAATTCAAAGGTTTGAAGGATCCATTCCTAATTGTGATAAAATTTTGAAATTATTCACAAGGGTTGTGCAATGTCCCCTTTTTATAACCAAGGCAGAGTCAAATCAGTTTATAAAATTTTTTCTGAAAATGAATGAAAGTTCGAGTATATAAAGAACTAGATTTTAGTTGAGAAAATATATATTTTATGACACATAACCATACAATGTTTGGTTTTACATAATATTTAATATTTACCGAATGTTTTATTGCAAATATGGTAAAGATATTTTTTCCTAAGCCAATAAACGAAGTTAATATCAAAATCTATAGTTATTATTTTAGGTTTTGAACATTTATTTTTAAGGAAAATAACATAACAAAATAATAAAAAATGAACTTAGATGTGTATTTTAACTATAAACATTTTGGCAAAACTTCTTAACATTGCCAAATGTGTAATTTTAATCTAGAGCCAAAGCTAATAAATGTTCTAAACAAAGTCAAAGTTTTCAAAGCTTCGTACAGCCCTTCCTTCTAATCACTCATAGAATCTCACATTCCTAACAATGAAATGTAATGGTCTATTTGACAACCAAACTCACGATCGTCGAATGGGAGAATCCAGACTATCTTCCTTCTCTAATAGCAGCCTTAGGTAGTACTCGCCGATACACACCTCGTCGGCCAAGCACTGGTACTGAACTTCAAACTCGTGGTGGTTCCATGCGATCAAGGCGTTGCCCGACAGATCTCTGTCAGAGTTAAATGCTCGGATCTCATTTTCCAAGCCTTCCCGCAATTCCTCACGTGTCTAGAGGAACAATAATAAATACTCTCTTAAGTAAACAACGAGGGACAAATGATTCTGTTTGTGTTTAAAATTGCCAGATTGATTTGTTCATGAATTTACCCTAAGAAATTAATGAGGTAAAGACTAAAAGTTTAAACCATGTATTGATAGGATTAACACTTCAACAGATACTAAATTAGTTTATGAACTCCTCGGAATCAAAAAAACTAGAACCTAATTAAACCTAACTGATTTGAGATCAAAGCTTGTTCGGATAAGCGAAAATTTAGAGTAGGCGGAAGAATACAAGGATACAGTATTTTCACAAATTTTAAATTATAGTTGAATAAGTTTACTGTGGTCCTGATTATTTTTAGTTTCAGGAAAACACATTGTGTTGGCTACAACATGTAATTGTTAAACATTTACTATAAGATAACACTTTCTTACAATTCTCTTTTAGCTTTGAGCTTTTTGACCAATAAATACATTTCATTTTACTTTATTTTTTTACTCATTTTCTGAAAAGTGTGATTGGATTATCCAGAATTTCGGACTAATGAGGTTTGCTCTAATAGGATTTTACTGTAGTCCCAGGAAAACAATGGTTTAAATTTGACCCGATCCAAACCTCCAGACTGTAATAGAAGGAATTGTAAAGTGGCAAGCACCTTGTGGTTCCATATCAAGTTGGCCAGTGTGTGGTCTTGGTTGAACTTGTAGTAGAAGAGCGGCCAATTAGCCTCACTCTTGATGCGCTCTCGTCTCTTACGCAGCACCACGGGCCGTTCCCTCACTTTATCATCCCGACGTTCCAGCCCCATGCGAGCCCCCCAGTGCTGCAGCGCATGCTGGGCCCAACAAAACACACACATTGTGTTAGTTATGGGATTAAGAGGTGTATGTTTATTGCTTGAAATTATATATTTTTACAAGGTTTTCACTACTTTTAACACCTTTTGACTAAACAACTTGCAACAAATCAGCTTGGAAGACCTTCCAAATACATCCTCCGGCCGCCACTTTCTCTAGCAACATAACCAGGCAGGGACACCTGTGACTCTGGTAAACTTATTTTCCAATTACTTACCCGCTTCAGTGGTCGAATGGTCTATGGCATCACTTTATAGTGTTAGACTGGCCTGCCAATGAAAATCAGATTTGGGTTCAAATCCTGGTCAGGTTTACGGAGGTTGGTTTTTCATAAATGGTTTCCCACATCCCACACAGATATGGATCGATTATCTCTAAAACGCTTCCTCAATCATTCATATATCAATAGAGTAGTTATTATCATAATGAGATAGTTACTCTAAAGCGGTAGCGTGTCGACAATGTACTGCACATTTATTGACTTCATCAATGAAAATCTTCATAAATGTATGAATGAACACCCCTTTGACAACAAAATCAAGAATCCAGAAAAATCAGTTTCAGCACATGCAACCCCATATAGCCCCAGCTTTGAGGACTGTCAAAGTGTTAAAATTCTTTAACAGAGCCCAATGCCATATTTCCCAGTTAAGAAGATGGGAAATGGCACATAACTGGATCCCAAAGTCTAGACCACCCAAATTAATATGTGTTAACTAGGCCTGATCTCAACCCTGTGGCAACATCAGCACTACCTGCCAGCCACAGAGAACAACAGAGGAACCTAGAGAGAAGTTTTCACCTTTCACAACTAGGTTGCCATCACTGAAGCTTGCTTCCTGTTTGGTATTCTCACTACATCCCGAGGAATATGCCACGAAATCAATAAAATATTGAAGTATTTGTAAATATGTGTTAGTGGTTTTGAGTTTTATTTGTAATTTATTTATCTACAATTTTATGATATTTATATAATTACATACTGGTATTTATTTACATCCATTACGAATTTCAGCTTGTGGCCTGGGCCAGTTTTTTTTTTCAAGCCCTATATTTTCCATTACCGGCTTGCTGAGCTTGTGGTATTTTCATGTGCCTTATAATCTAACTTGGGTGACCTGGCGGTCTAGGGTTAAGGTGTCAGACTTCTGTGCTGGCGGCCGGGGTTCAATCCCCGGTCACGGCACAGATTTATCTGATTACCAAAACCTTCCTCCACCTCTGACAAGACATCTTGTGAATGTTGGGAATGCCAGGCCTCCACCGTGGTTCGGATTCCACGTTAAACTGTAGGTCCTTCATTTCATCTCACAATCACCCTACCATTACACATTAGCGTAAGTGCGTATAGCCCGAACGGGTAGTAAGACGCAGTGCTAATAATAATAATCTAACTTGGTTAAGACAAGCACAACATCCAATCACCGGCCATTAATTTATCAATGTGAAAGGGTAAGCCCATATTTCACCAATGATATATTTTTCGGTGATGCCGGGAATCGAACTCAGGACTGTTAGCACAGTAGACAGAAATGCTACCGAGTGAGCTAAGGTATTGGACACATACCAGTATTATATTTTCTTGATAAAAATATTCCCCCTTTTTTTTCTTCAGGCTTTTCCGAAGGAATTTCAATTTTTTCACAAACTTTAGATAGTATAAAATAAAGTAATTTGACTACTCACAAAATTGATAAGTATGTAATTGGTGTTTAGAGCGTGATGATTTGAGCTTTAAAGGGAGTTGATATAAAGTCATTCCCACAATACAATGACTCGTGTACAAAGGGAATAAGGTGGTTTTGAATCTGCGAACTTAGATCTTCAGTTTGATTTTTATTCTGTCTAAATATTTAAGGTTTTCAGTTTAATGTCACAAATTTGTAAATACCTCAGTATTTTTTTTTAGTATTTTTATGGCGAGGTATCTGATTTTTCTGGATTAAAAAAAAATGTATTTGGGTCTGTTCCTGTCTACTAGGTGTAATACAACCCTGTTTTAATGTGTGATTAAACATGTATTTGTGGTCCCATGAGCCTGACAATGAATTTATAGTTAAGTCATAAACTTAGTGTATTTTTGTAGCATATATGAAGATTAATCTTTAGGTGGTGTGTGAAGTAGACTTTTTCAATTAAAGACAAATTCAAATTGAATATATGAAATAATATTCTCAAATATGAATCAAAGTTTGAATGTTTTTTGACTCACTTCAGTGTACGCATGGTCTAAGGTGCTACTCTCGCAATAGACTAGGCTGTTTATGACAGAAAGATCAAAGTTTGAATCTTGGTCGAGTGTACTTAGGGTGTTTTTTTCCAAAATGGTTAATACACACTCCCTCCACAGAAATGCGGGTAGACTTAATCTAAATATAACCACCCTAATGCCTAAAACCAATAGCATAGTTGTTAATAAGCTTATCACTTGAACGGGTAGTAAAATGTGTTAATTGTTTAATGATTGAAATATTCTTGCATTATACATTTTATTTAACTTTATACACTAAAATCATAGAGAAATATTTTACTGCACAATTTTTTTATTTTTTATTTAGCACCACGTCTTACTACCCATTCGGGTTATACGCTTTAAGTACTAATTACGCTAATGGATTAGGAATTGTGAATTAGAGGAAATGAACCCGCATTTGCGTGGAGGGAGAGTGAAAAACCATTTAGGAAAAACCACCCCCAGTTCACCCGACCGAGAATCAAACCTCAATCTCCCTGTCCTCAGCAGTCGAGCTCAACAAGACTAGCGCGCGTTAGCCAACTACGCCATCGAGGCGGGTTACTGCACAATTGTTTGTAATATATTTAACACTGATAAAGCCAGTTGCTATTACAACATGCAGTTAATTTTTTTTATAGAAATACTAATTCGTAATGCACATAGAAGTTAATAATGTCAGTAGTTAATAATAATACTTAGCATCGCGTCTTACTACCCGTTCATGCTATATGCTTAAGTACTAATTAGGCTAATGGTTTAGTAATTAAGAAGGTTGAAAACAGAGGATGTGAACCTGTATTTGTGTGGAGGGAAAGTGGAAAGCTATTTTGGAAAAACCACACCAGTTCACTGGAGTGAGATTCGAACCTCGATCTCCCCATCCTCTGTAGTCTAGCTTAACATGAAATTAGTGTGTTAGCTAACTACGCCACCGAGGCAGGTAACAGCAATTGATCATACACTGAATATGTTAGCTATCAATAATAATTTCATTGGAAAAAGCATTTTAAATGCCGAACCTGGAATATTTTTTTGAAGTTGAGCCAAAATTTAGAATCTTTGTACACATCTACTCCCTTTTATTCAACCAAAATTCAAACCAAAATAATGTACGGAAGTAAAAGTTTCAAACTCCCATCTTACAAAGAAAACTTAAGAAGTTGTTGGAAATCTAAAATATAGGTCATGGCCAAGAGCATGAAACTTGATACACTTAATGACGACTGCTTAGAGACACAGGTTCATATCTCAGTTGAGGATTAGTTCTAGATTTCATTTGAAGTGAAAGGAGAGACACAAGGGCTCAATAAATCCAGCTTCACTCACCTCAACATGTTTCTCGACAACTCTCAACTGCCGCTCGATGGCAACCCACTGGGGCCCTTTGCGGTTCTTACTAGCATGGTCCTGGGCCATCTTCAGGTTGTCTCTCGTGTTCAGCCTCTCCTGCTCTAGGTTCGAACTGGGGACAGACTCCTCAGAGTCCAGGTAAGATAATAGTCCTGAAGGCTGAAATATTTTATGTGGTTAGTAATATATATGTGTAAGGTCCAGACAGAAAAGAAGAAAATACTTTTTTTAATTACTTGTTTAATAATAAAGAACTACCAAAAAATTCAGAAATAATTAAGATAAAAATGAAACTGTTTTTAATCATTTATATTTTTTTTTTGAAAATAAGAGAAGGTTCAGTCTCAGAACTGTATATATATTTAATTTACATCCATCCTGGATCAGTTTTTCATTCAAGTTATATATTTTTCCCTACCAGCTTGCCAGGCCTGTCGTAGCTTCATATGCCTTATAATCTAACTTAAGACTAGGACAGACACAGCATCCAGTCCCCGGACAACAATTCATCACTGTGAAAGGCTATTTTGATGAGTATCCTGCCATTTTATGATGATTTCCTTCCGTTTTGGGAGTTAGAAGGGAAAATGAGATAAAGTATTTGTTTTACACCAGTGTGCATCCAGTCCCCATAGTCTCTAGTTTTGGGTTGTGCAGTAAACCAAAATGGTCATACTGAGTAGTTTTATTCTCATAGATTAGGCGTTAGATGCCTTTTAATAACCCTTTGGTCACAACAATGCTAATTTGAGAAAATGCCATTGAAATAACTCCGTTTTTTACCTTTCCTTACTGCTCTAACCCACACCTTGCATCGTATGCCTCATCATCGTCAACCAAGTACTAATAAGAAAAGGTAAGCAAGCTCATCTCATAATATAATTTTGCACACAGTCCACTTTACTTGTTTTTCCACACACACTATATTGTTTGTAGACTGTAATGAAGGGAGAAATAAAAAGTTTATATTTTATAAAATAGTACATGAACACAACTTTCTTGACGATATGTATGATGTCATCAACCACCCTTGTTTCAGCTGGTACGCCATCTTGATTTAAGAATAGCATGACACATTTTATAAGTTTGAAAAGCATTTTTTTAAAGTGAGCCAAACATGTTACTTCCACAAAAAAGAAACCTTCAAACTAGGGCTCTGTGAGTACTCATATTTCGAGCTTTGAACCGATCTTGTCATTAAAAGCCCAGGAATTAAAGTTTTGTAGGCCCATCATTTTCAAGCTTCCTCATAATATATACGAACAGATCAATTTTTATAATGATATGTTAAATATAGGCTATTTAATTTAAACGATATTGAGAGTTTGATTTATAAAACATTCAGTAATGTAACAAATTGGTAAAATTAATATCAAATTTCACATTAATAATAAAATAGAACTCGAAAACTATGTTTGACCAGTAAGCTAAGTTAGTATTTTAGTCCATCTCAAATTATCCTCTATTGAAGTTGCATTGCCATTACAAGGCAATGAAAATAAAAATAGCTAAATAGACCATTAAATACTTGGATAATTGTTATTTTCATTATGTTTCCATGATCCCCTTCTAAAATTAAAATTTCAGTTAAATAAAATTTAACATTGAGCATATGTATTGAATGTTTTCAAACTTGAGTTATTTAAAACTTGTATTAACATGTTAAGCTACAAAGGTAGCGCTAGTTACTTTTTAGTTATAAAATGATGTTGGTTAACCTGTCTAAAATCAGTGTTAATCAACATTTTACCAAGTTTATCATATTTTAATAAAAGAAAAGAGCATTTACTATTTCATATGGTATAATAAATTGATTATTTTAACCATCTTTTTTCTTTTTAATTTTAAAGTATGAACATCAACTATAAGCATTAAACATAGAATAGAAATAAATTTTGTAATAGGATAAATTTATAGAGTGAAAACAGTCGATGATTGGTCAAGAAAGAAGACCAATTAACAAGATAAATGATGTTCATCTGAAATATGTCACTCTTAACACACGTATAGGTATCCAAGTAAATGTTACATTTTTTAATCTAGTTTGCAGGAGGAAAAATGCAATATTAAAACATAAAAGAGAGTTAAGTGGAGATTATATTAACACAAACTTGACAATATCCGCCCTCACCATGATCCTCTTGAGTAGCCCCATAGTAGTGGGGTGTCCGGTCACCCAGAGTCCCACAAGGTGTCTAGACAACTGCCGGTGAGTCAGCAGTCGGCCGTCCAAGCCTTGAGTGAACAGCGCTGTCAGCAGGTGACGGGGTAGGGCCCCTTCCGCAAGAGCCAGGTCCTGCATCCTTGCCGAGACCTCCACTTCCCCCTCCTCAATCACTGCTCGCATCACTAGCCCTGCCCCCTTCACCACTGCGAGGGAGGGGTGCTGCCGAGAAAGCAAAGATCAAGCATGAGAGTAAGGACTTAAGGTGAGAGTGTAGGTAACATGAGTTAAGGCCAAGGTTTTTGCAATTTTTATCACAAAGCTTTTTTGGCCAAAATAAATAATTTATTGCGTCAGTAAATACATATGTTAGTTTAATTTAATTCACATGGTGATATCACCAGTAGGTGATATCACCAGTAGGTGAATATCTGTCATGAACATAGTAGCATTAGACGAGAAACTATTTAAATGAAGAGAAAAAGTTGTCATTATATTCCAGGACACCCTTGATAGATATTCAACAATTGTTGATATTAATATGTGAAGAAAATTAAACTATGTTCTAATGGAGAATTATTTGATTTAAATTGTTAAAAAAAAGTGTTGTTGAACTTTTCTGTAACTAGCACGGAAATATTGAGATCACAAAATGTAGTGAGAAAAAAGCCATATTGATTCTAGTTTACATGTAT
Organism: Timema shepardi; assembly: GCA_902151425.1. Taxonomy (NCBI): domain Eukaryota; kingdom Metazoa; phylum Arthropoda; class Insecta; order Phasmatodea; family Timematidae; genus Timema; species Timema shepardi. The sequence continues at coordinate 85,146 of CABFVX010000485.1, read as the reverse complement.
TCAGTGTCGGCCTGGCCAGGTCGGCAAGTTGGTGATCGCCCACCAGAATGGGCTGAGGGTTTCCCAAAGGGAACAATTTGTGTTTGGTTTGACACATAATTTTCTTTAGGGGAACGTAATAAAATCTCTTGCGCCATAATAGACACTCACAAATTTGAAACAATGATGTTTTCCCTCATCCTATACAAGTTTGAGGTGAAGAATTCCCCCTTCCAATGTCCCTTTTCAAAGAAAAATTGTGTGTTGTATTGTGACATGGGTATGAGAAGACAGATTCACTGGATATATTTTTATATAATTTTTTTAATATCAATTTAAAAAGTTATTGGATTAAAATTTAATTTTGAGAAATCTTCAATAATCAGTTGTTTATAGTTGATGGTGGGTAGATGGTATACAAGAGGTGGGCCTAATGGATCGGTTAGTTCTTTATGTTAGTTTTGTGAATCATGTTAAAGTAAACTAAAGTATACTGCAATCAATAGAAGTAGGTGGATGATCGTATCGGTAACAAATTGTATGAATTTCTTTAGTCCGAGCTTAACAAATTAGGAAATCAAATTGCAAATGTTGTCGCGTGTTCATTTGATGGAGTGTAAGGAAACATCCAATAGCATTCAAGCCTTATTTAAATATCCAAATCTCTTCCTTGATCCACATGGTCTTAAATTTGATTGGATTAGTCAAGAAGTCCTCCATTATCCCTTTGAGGGCCAATGTCGCTCAGAGCGATGTGTGAAATATTTGCTAAAATTGCCAACGCCGCGCAGCAATCCCATGTTTTCGAGTTCTTAGTTCAGTATAAGTCAACAGATAGGGTAGATTTTATTTCCACTTCATTCTCGTATGTTCAAACTACTTTTATTTGTCTTTGCACTTGATATATTGAACATGAAAATTATTTTATAACTTTTTACTTTATGAGTTTTATTTTTCTTATATCTGTTCCAGAGGGTGTTTGTTCCTTTTCACCTCACTCCCAATTTGATCACTTTGCCCTAGTTCAGGATGTCCTTTCTTATGCTCGCACTCTAAGATTGAAACATTTCTTCCAGAACAAATCCTACACTACCAGCCCTGACAAAGATAAAGATCCATCCATCCCTCTACAAGTTCAAGCCACCTTCAGGCTGGGACCCCCAGCCACTACCCTCAGAACACCCTCTGGAACAGTTCATCACTTACCTCCATTCCAATATTGCCGATCCACTCTTCCCGAAGACACTACCTTTGAAACGGAACTTCAACACCAACGAACAAAAAGCTATCAAAGCACTAAAAAAACAACATTGATATCATCATCCTACCAGCTGACAAGGGCTCCACCAGTCATCTTGAACCATATCGACTACATCACAGAGGCACAAAGTCAGCTATCCGACCACTCCATCTACAAACCACTCACAAAAGACTCAACTGAAGATCACAACGCGCAGATTAAAGAGTTCCTACAACGTGAAGGTCCCAGGCAGAATCTCACCACTAACTAAATTCAACTTCTCTTTCCACAAAAACCTCAAACTCCCACACTGTATCTCCTCCATAAAATCCACAAAGAAATAAGACCTCCGCCTGGCCGTCCGATTGTATCTGGTTGCGGCTCTCCAACTGAGAGAATTTCATCTCTGGTTGATTCACACCTACAATCCTTTGTAAAACAACTTCCCTCATTCATACAGGATACTAAACACTTCTTAGACAAAATTCACAAAATCAAAAATCTTCCATCGAACTGTTTTCTGGTCACTATTGATGTCACAGCACTCTACACTAACATCCCTCATGTGCATGGAATGTCAGCAATGGATCATTTCTTAGAGTGCAGACCTCCTGGGTCCAAACCTACCACTTATTTTCTGGCGGAGCTGGCTAGGATGATCCTTAAATTTAACAACTTTCGTTTTCTAGACAAACACTACCTACAGATAAAGGGCACAGCTATGGGTACACACATGGCTCCGTCATATGCAAATCTTTACATGGGACTACTAGAAGAACGCTTTCTACATTCTCAGTCCATCAAACCCTATCTATGGCTTCGCTACATTGACAACATTTTCATGATCTGGCCTCACTCCAAAGAATCCTTGGACATCTTTCTAGATAATCTCAACAATTGCAGCCCCTTAAACTTCACCCACAATAAATCACATCATAGTGTTACCTTCCTTGATGTGAATCTGTTCCTTGAAAATAACCAAATTCGTACCACTGTACATATAAAACCCACCAATCACCAACAATACCTCCACTACCATAGCAGCCAGCCTTCATACACAAAAAGGTCTCTACCATTCAGCTTTGTCACACGAGCCAAACGGATATGTTCAGAACCCGACGATTTAACTGAATATTGTAAACAACTCTCCACAGCTTTCCAAAGAAGAGGTTACCCCAAGCCTCTAGTAGACAACCAAATCTCCAGAGCACTCGCCAGGGATGACTACGACCCTCCAAAAGAAGTTGAGGACATCCCTCTCACAACCCAATACCATCCTGGTCTACAACGTATCAACACCATCCTTAAAAGCGGTTACAAATTCCTAACCAGTTCTACCCAGACCCAAAACCTTCTTAGTTCACCCCCAAGAGTCACTTTCAAACGGCCACCGAATCTCCACAATATTCTAGTCCATCCCAAACTTCCTGACCCCAAAAGAATCCGAGAAGAAAAACCGACTACCAAAGGTTCATACCCCTGCGATAGCACTCGTTGCAGTACATGTGAAATCCACCTACCAACTACATCCTTCGACAGCAAAGTAACCAAATTGGAATACAAAATTCTTGGTTATTACAACTGCAAAACCAATAACTTGATATATCAACTAAAGTGCAAATCATGTGGTGCAGAATAAATAGGCCTCACTACAGGTTCTCTCAGACAGCGAATGAACAATCATCGTTTTGACACAAACCACAAAGATCCGGACAAACCTGCACCCATCCATGCAGGTACCCACAGCCAGGACTTTCAAACCTGCTACACCACCAAAATATTAAGAGCATTTCCCAAACAGTGCAACAGTTCTCAACTTAGAAAGTGGGAACTGGCCCACCAATGGATTACCAAATCAAGATTACCACCAGGCCTCAACAGAAGATAGTTTATTTCTACAGTATTATT
>CABFVX010000485.1:20546-81632 GCA_902151425.1 Timema shepardi | reverse complement strand
GGTTCCTAAATGGTTTTCCACTCTCCCTCCCGCAAATGTGGGTTCGCTTCCTCTAATTCAACCTTCCTAATTCCTAATCCATTAGCGTAATTAGTACTTAAAGCATATAACCCGAATGGGTAGTAAGATGCGGTGCTAAATAATAATAATACATTTTCTTATCTATTATCATCATCATCATCATCATCATCATCAGTTTTCTATAAATATTAACCATAGCCAAGGAATTTATCTTCACTCCCAAAAACAGTTGGCACAATGTGTTTCTAGCAGTTTCTTTCAAAATTCAAAATGGAATAATCCATCGTTTGTGTTATTTGTACTCTCTCCTTCTTTGTGTTTGATAAAGGCAAAAATGCCGAAAGATTATTTTATTTGTGTTAAAATGTGTGTGTGACTACTTCTACTATAGAAGACAGAAGAAAGGAAGAAGATGTCACTTTTGTGCATTGGATTCTTCCCATATTTTTCCTCTTTCCCTAGGTGGGCTTCTTCATCAAATTTATTCTTAGTAGTTTATTTTTCCTTTTTCTTTAGTTTTATCAATTTCCTTTATTATAAAATTATCTAGCCATCGGGCCACCTCATTTCGAAATAAATTATAAATGTGTATTGAAAGTATGTGTCAGATAAGAGTATCCAAGAAGAAAATTGCTGCTGGGCCTGCGTAAATCGTTGTGCCAACCACGAGCCAGGGAATGGCTTAAGGCGATTAACAAAACATATTTAAAGTTCATTGTAGCAATTTTGAATTTATGGTACATAAGTGAAATAAGAAGTTAAATATTTACTTGGCCAATGAAATGAGAACTATGGTAAATGTTGTACAGATTTAAATGTAGATTAATAATATAATTTTTTTTGTTTAATCAAGTGATTTAAAAATACTATTAAGTTACTGTAATAAAGGGCCTTGTTATGAAAAGAACTTGGCAAATAGTTTCAAGAATTGTATTTATAGTAAGACTAAAGGAATAGTTTAAAATACATACAAGTTTAATCATGATTTTTCTATTTATGAGTTAACTATTTTGAATTAACTTGTTACCAGTTTCAAGCAAAAAATATATACTTTAACCTACTTCTACCAAAATACAACTTTTTATTTAACAAAATCTAATATTTTTACTGCCCACGAAATTGTGTGTGTATTTAGATGTATGCACATATATTCCCTTTAGTCAATTGGTCAGTGTCTTTTATTTTACATCCATTACTGTTTCTAGCTTGTTGCCTGGGTCAGTTTTTTTATTCAAGCCATATATTTTCCACTACTTGCTTGCTAGACCTGTCAGAGCTTCATATGCCTTATAATCTAACTTAAAACTAGGACAGGCAAAACATCCAGTCCCCGGCTGTTAGTTTATAAATGTGAAAGGGTAAATACATATTTTCACCCATGCCAGGAATTGAACGGACTCTTAGTTCAATATAGAGACAAGCTACCGAATGAGCTAAGTTGTTGGATTGGTCAGTATCCTAAGATCAATACAAGCAAATGCTCTTGACTTGGATATGGCCAAGAAAACCCAACATGAAACAAAAGGCTGTAAAAGTACAAACCTGGAATAACCGAAACAGCGAACGTCCGCGATCAGCCACCATCTCCAGAAGGGTGTCAAAGTGTTTGCCGTCCGTAGTCTCACTGTATGGCACACACAGCGCAAAAGTGAGGAAGTCTAGCATCGCCGATACCACGAGCGCCCCTGTTCCATGACTCTAAGTACAGAGAAACAACTAGGTGAGCTTTTGCATATTTCAATGATAAGATAGGTTAACTTTATAAGAAAAAACTCGGTCACTTTTAAAAAAAAAGTCTATGACATTAGAGAGTCTTGTTTCATGTTGTTATTGATTCAGATTTTTTAATTTTAATATTGATATTTTGACTTTTAACATTTCAAAATTGACATTTCAAATCATTTTCCAAGAATCTGACTTCAAATTAAAAATAGGTTAATTATTTAAAACAAATTTTGTTAAACAGAAACTAAACGATGCCAGTAGTAAAAACAAAACTAAAAAAAACCCAGCAGTGTTTGATTTGTACAAAATCACTAGAACACAAAGATCCTGGAGTATATTTACAATTTGGCAATATTAAAGAGAAATGGTTAAATAACCACTAATGTTCACAGCTAGAAAACTCCATTTTGTCAGTCCGCAATCAAGCCACAACAGCTGAGTGGCTGCTGTCTGTTGCCGCAGATAGTGTCAAATTCTATAGATGGAAGGCGTCATGTCGCCAGCAAAGAAAACTTTTCAACCTTTAATCTCATTTTCCAAAACTGGATCTACTTTTTCATTCAAGAAGCTCCTCAATTGTCCTCACGAGCCTGAGTTAACCTCGTTCCAGACCTACTGCTTCACAGAAAATCTGGAAGCGGCGGGAATAAAGCCCGAGACCTCTGGATTTGTAGCCAGGGTCTCTGATCACTTGATTATGGAGGCAGTCATTCGTGAAAATTCTCTTTTTTTTAATAGCATAGCTTTCAAATATTAGAGCTGAGAAAAGTACAGAATGTACTGTTGTGTTATACCGGGATCACGATCAACTTAAATGTTCACTTAACATAAAGGTTCTTCTCATGTTTTTAATTGGAAGCGATCACGATGCAGTTATCTTAACGTAATAGATGTTCTGGGAGGTCTTTAATGTTAAGTGAATGTTATATGAAGGGTATCACATGATCTAGCCAGCCAATCATTTTGCGAATGATGTCTACAGGGCCATTTAGTAGTTCATTTGTTGGTTTTATGACCAAGTTTTACTCTTTAGCTTAAGTTCTAGTGATCAGACATAGAAACAAAATAATTAAACTAAAATGGGAAAGCTAGATTTATCAAAAAAGTTAAATAACATTTATTATATCGATGGAAAACTGTAAGCATTCACAGATCATCATTTTACAAATAGTACAAATCACAAATCAAAAAACATAGGTACTCTAGAATGCAGATGTTTGGCTCGAGTTGTTGAGTTAAGTTACATGAATCGTGATCACACATCTGTTTTCTTAAGTTAAGTGAACCTTAAGAAAACGTTACATTAAGTTAAAGTTAAGTTGATCATGATCCCGGAATTAGACTAGAATGTTAAAGATGGGGAGATAGAGGTTAGACCTGGCCGGGTGCAATGAGGTTGGTTTTCCCTAAATGGTTTTCAACTCTCCCTCCCCACAAATGCAGTTGCACTTCCTCTTAATTAAACCTTCATAATCTCTAGCACATTAGTGTAATAATTAGTATATAGGCCTATAACCCGAACAGTTAGTAAAAAGAGGTCCTAAAAATTAAATACTAAAAAAGTGTTTACTTTGCTGTTTATGACTTAATAGAAATTGCAAACATAAGAGTATTTGTCAGTAGCACCTAGTCTTTCACAACTATTTTTATAAATTCAATTTTAAACATTTTCGCTAGGGCTCTGCGAGTACTCGTATTCTGAGCTCCCCGCTGAGCTTGTCGCTTAAGCTGGAGTTCGAATTCGGAAGTTTTGTAGGCTTGTCATTTTCGAGCTTCCACTTGAAGTACTTAATAATCAATTTGTAACCCTGTTACAGCACTTGGAAGAAAAAGAGATTGTTTGGCTCACCACTTCGGCCTCAGTTGACTTCGTCTCAGCCACGCTCCACTCCGCTCAACTCCACAAACACGTCCCGGCACTATCAACATCAAACTGACTCAAGAGGCCTGGCTTCATCCCTCGTCGCGCCCAAGAAAAAAGATGGACGATATGCACAGCTTGGGTGTGTGTCACCAACACTGTTTAAAGACTAGCAAGATATTGTTGAGCGTGCCATTTGAAATGAGCATAGACTATTGGAGTATGTTCTGGAAGGTTGTTACCCCTTGCCCCTCCCCTGCTCCTTTGGTTCTGCGCCATGAGAGCACATGACTTCACTTTGTCTGGTATATATAGGGCATCATTCTGTAATGCCGGTACACATTACTATGCGATCCCTTGGTGAGAAAGCTTGTTGCTAGAATAGGTTTACGTCGATACTATCAAAATTCCATTTGGCTTAGACAATTCAAAATTATTGTTCAGGATTTCATATTTAAAGATATATTAATTTACTGTACCAGGTCTCCTTTATATTGATTGTGGGTCATGGATAATATATATATATATATAAATATATATATATATATATTTTTTTTTTTACACAGTTTGACCGAATAATTCATTTAATGTCACTTTGTGATTTTGAGAGAACTCTTATTAATTATATGAACTTTCTGCTTCTTCCGCTTCACTGATGGTCTTATACTTTGGAGCGCCACCATCTTAGGTCTATTATTGACTCTTAGGATGTTATATCTTTTGTTATTTATTGAAAGTTAATTTATTAGTGCTACTATTTGCTAGAACATATTTTGATGTTGGTTAAATGTAGGGCCGCGAGTAAGCAGGTTTGCTCACTAATATGGGCTTTATATTTAACGTAAATGCAGCCAGTTGTGACATTTATCTCTAAATTAAATTGATGCCTGTTTATAGTACACCCGATTTCGGCCTGAGAGATATATGTTGTTAAGAACTCTTTGTTCGATGTTTGAGAACTGCCAGTGGTGGAGAGTAAATGCCTTTTAACATAACTAGTGCTTTTGGCTATCCTTCATCATTACTTTCATAGGATGTTTACGGAGGTCAATCTAACTTCAGATTGTAAGATTTGTTTTATGTTGCCGTTTATGAACATAGGAAAGAGTCCCGCATGCTCCATAAATTATGATTTTATGATGATTGTTTTCAATTCCTGCGCCTAACGCTATTCATGCCTCACTCACTCTTAAAGCTTTTCTTTTTATGTTTTCTTTGAATAAAATAAACTCTCTTGTGACCAACCTGTCTATTATTATTGGGTGATAATGAGGGGGCAGGTTACAAGAGAGAAGCTGCGCCACTCTGCTCTCTTCGAGAGGAGTGGGGATGCTTGGGGAGTATTAGGACAGTGAGTAGGGACCTACCCATCATTAATATTTTTTGGTTTGATTGGCCTATGTACTAATTCATGTTTGTTTACTTTTAATGCCGTCTGTGACCATGGTGACCACTCCAAAAGCTGACAAGATGATCTTCACCCCGTCTAAGACTGAAGTCTTTTTGCCTGAGCTGAGATCAGTTAATGTCCAGGGATGTCCCATTTTCTCCCAATGCTACTGTGGGTGAGCTCAGATCTAAACTGTGTGGAGAAATTAGTGGGACTGAGGAGGCCATGGCTGACTCGGGTATGGACGAGGATGCGAGTGAGGATCTGCTGGCCCCTGTGTCATTCATTCCACCCCCGCCCCAGGTGTTCACTAAATGTCAGAGTAAGGTTCTTTTGGATATACTGAGTCGTATCCCTGTATGTGATGGTCAGGACCACACTGCCCTATTTAAATTATTAGTTGAGGTTAACAGAGCTAGAAATTAGATAGTCAAAATGAGGTTTTAACTCTGTCTAAAAGTCTGGGTTTTCGACTCGGTTATTTTCCCATGGGATTCAGAACAAGCTATCTTTGAGATCACTTATCGACCTTGTTCTGGAGTCATTATTGCCTAGTAGGGTAAGGTAAAAATTGTGTAGGGAGGTTATACATAGATTTCAGTACCACCACGAGTCGATAAGGAACTTTGTATTATCTATTACGAAGGCGGCTCAAGTTCTCAATAGTGGTCTCATTGAGCGCCAGATTGTGGATATTATTCTTGTATTTATTATTTAGCACCGTGTCTTACTGCCTGTTCAGGTTATACACTTTATTATTCTTGTAAATGTATCCCCCCTTACCCGATGAAATTGTGTGTTTACGAATAAGCCTTGTACTGTGCAGGAACTCTTCTCTTTGGCCTCTACTATAGAGAGCACTTTACTCTCAGGGAACGAATATTTTTTGGCGCATGCATCCACAACGATCAGTTACAGATGCACGGGTTCGCCTCCTGAGCCCACTAATATGGCGTTGTCTATAGTGACTGTCCCGTCGGGTGTTCGAGATATGAATGTTTCTAGGAATAGTCCCAGGAATTTGGGTACTAGGAGTTTTGCACCTCGTGACCTCTCGCGTGTTAGGTGTTTCCGTTGCTGGAGGTTAGGTCATGTACAGAGGCAGTGTAGAGCGGGAAATTTGTAGAGCGTGCCCGTAGTCATGGTTCGGTCGGGCCGACTTATTCTAATCATGTGTTCCCTCTCCCATTGTTGAGATTCAGGCAGGCAGGCAGGCAGGCAGGCAGGTAGGTAGGTAGAAATACTCTGGTCTTATAGATTCAAGGGCCACCCATTCCTTTGTTTGCCAAAGGTTTTTACTTAAGTTAGATGGCAAAGTTAAGGTCGATTATAAATAGATTCCTTCTAAAACTTACGTGGTGGCTAACACACAGTATTGTGGTAGAAAGTAAGGTGGTTCTCTTTATCAAGATAAGTGGGTTTTTGTGGAAATGTCCATTTTTCATCATTTCGGACCTTCCTTTTGACATCATTCTGGGAAATGACTTTATGTTCGACACTCAAGTCAAGTTGGATTTAGGACACTTGGGGATGTCTTAACTTAGAGCCAAGTGTATTCATTCCATTTTGTATTGGGGACATTCCTCGAGGTTTATTCTCGATTGTTGAGGAGTGCGAGACGATTGATGGTTTGGTAGGTCTATTTCCTGACGTCATCACTGACCGATGGGGGAAGTGCAACATTCTGCCTTATGATATTGTGGTGCAGGATCATATACCCATCAGATCAGGTCCTTACCACTGTGCGCCACCCAAGTTGAAAATCTTCAGAAATTTTATCCTTGATTTAGAGGAGAAAGGAGTTATTCGCCCCTCCAAATCTCCATATTCGAGTACCGCATTCATAGTTCCGAGGAAAGGTCATGGGCATCGTTTGATTGTGGATTTTACAACAAGTGATGAAAATGAAGGTGATGATCTTGAAACTATAGAGGGTGAGAATTTAATACATATTGTATGTGAGCATCCAAAAGCAGAATGACAGGAAATTTATGTCCCACAAGCATACAGAGAAAGTCCTGCAATTTATTTTTGTAAAATATGCAAAGCTACTGTAGCCCCATGGCTTCTTTGACACTGACTGACAGCTCACAGCTGACTTCTGGCAGTCAATATTTAGGTATATACCTACATTTTGACTGTCAGAAGTGACAGCTGCTAAACACATGCTTTTGCAGATCATATGGTTTGGCGTAGGGATACATAATTTGGTCTGGTCACTTTTCAAAACCGTCAGCTGTGAGCTGTCAGTCAGCACCGAAGAAGCCATGGGACTACTGTAAACATTTCCTTCATCTAGTAAACTATTTGTTTTGAAGCCTACCATAGCAATAAGATATTCTAAATAGAATACAAAGTGGACAGAGTGTATATTGACTTTACCAGCCTCGGTGGCGTAGTTGGCTAACGTGCTAGTCGTGTTGAGCTCGACTGCTAAGGATGGGGTGATCGAGGTTCGAATCTCGGTCAGGTAAACTGGGGGTGGTTTTTTCTAAATGGTTTTCCACTCCCCCTCCACGCAAATGCGGGTTCCCTTCCTCTAATTCAACCATCCCAATTCCTAATCTATTAGCGTAATTAGTACTTAAAGCGTATAACCCGAATGGGTAGTAAGACGCGGTGCTAAATAAATATATATATATATATACTTAGTTTAGAATTGTATGTTTATGTCAGATGTCCAAAAGAACTGAACTTTGGAACTTCTTGAGGCAAATCATGGGGACTCAATGTACCACATAATGACTGAAATATATAAAATGTTTGTGTTTTTTTCACTTTCACTTAAGTAAAGTATAATTTGTTAATTAAAAGATAATATATTTTTTTGTGATTTTGGTTAAAAAAAAGTGAGCATGTAAGGCAAAAGCTTATTTTTTTTATCTTGACACTGGAAGAGTTAACATTTTAAAATAATTAATATACTCGAACTTGACTCAAACTCAAGAGCTTTCAGAAATACTTGACTCGAATGAAAAAACCCAAGCTCGCAGACCCCTAATTTTCGCTTCAGCTAAAATTTAACAGTTTTAAAGATTTGAGATTCGAAAGCAAATTTAAGATTCAAATTCAAGAAATATGAGATTCAACCCAACACTAATCTTAAGCATGACATGTAAAAGCACCTCCAAATGTCCTGAAAATACACCTATGACAGGAACAAGTGACCTTTACAGGCTATCTGAGCACTCACCACAAGGCCAATCCACATGTCTAGTAGACTCTCAAGGAACTTGTTGGTAGAGAGTAGCGAGGACTTGTTGAGCTGCTCCTGACGTAAGTCGTAGTTGTCATGCATGGGGTGCATGAGGGCACACACCATGTCTATGGCAGCGTGGGTTACCCCGTCATTCTCCCTCTTGAGGGCTTTCACAACTTTCTTTCCCACACTCTCGCGGAATCTGTATGGATACAACAATGTGCATTGCTTTCCGAGCCAGTGCCCATCTAAGATTTTCAGTCAAATTCAAATATTTGCTTACTTGCATGAATCAAATCCAAATTTATTATTTTAAAATGAAAATATTTTGAATCAAGTCTGAATAAATATTTTATAATCAAATGTTATTGACCCCTTTTGGTGGCTGAATGGTCTAAGTGCTAAGGTGTCACTGGACTGTCAATGATGGAGATATCAGGTTTTGAATCCCAGTCGAGTGTACACAGAGTAGTTTTCCCTAAATTGTTTCCCCTCTCCCTTCCCACAAATGTGGGTACATTTCCTAAAAATTCAACCTTCCTTGACCTTAATACATTGAAGAAATTAGTGAATGTGTGTATAGATTGAACAGGTAGTAAAACAGAGCCTAATAAAAAAACTATGGTCACTAAACAGGCTTCAAATAATGACTCAATTTCAAATATTACAAGATAAGCGAGTATATAGGGCCTATGTACAAGTAAAATAATGTTTCTATGCTATCTTCTTAAAGAAGTTAAAATATGATACAAATATTGACTTCTAATTTTAATTTCAAATTGAATTCCATCGAATCTAAATCTAGGATCTATTTGGATTTAAAATTTAAAATTCTATTGTGAATTTTGAAATAAGTATAAATCCTACCAAGATTTAAAGTTGGATTAAAAATTTCAAAGCTTCAAAGAGGCATAAAAAAGATTATTTTAAGTGTGAGTGGTTGATATTGAACACTCATGTTTTTGCTAAGCATCTGCACACTATTGGTGTGAGTAACCTTATTTATCTGCTTTATTTGACTAACCCTAATAAGATAGAGATAAAAACGAAAAAGAAAATAGAGAGAGAAAAAACAAATAAGGGAATAGAGAAAAAAACGAATAAGAGAATAGAGAAAAAACCGAATAAGAGAAAAAAGAGAAAAAAACGAATAAGAGAATAGAGAAAAAAACGAATAAGAGAATAGAGAAAAAAACCGAATAAGAGAATAGAGAAAAAAAACGAATAAGAAAATAGAGAAAAAACCGAATAGGAGAATAGAGATAAAAACCGAATAAGAGGATAGAGATAAAAAAAACGAATAAGAGGATAGAGAGAAAAAAGAATGAGAAGATAGAGAAAAAAACCCAGCATTATCGTAAGTAACTAAAATATTTTTCTGAGAATTATAATCTCTCCAATTCTTGATCTTGACCATATTTAAACCTTTTGCACTCAGCGCATTTTCACTAGACTGAGCCAAAACACTCAGGCAAATTTTCACATATTTAACTCTAAACATTTTAAATTTTCTCATAAAAACATTTTTAGCTTAAATACATAAAAAAATCACACTTATACTATAAACATTGAAAATTTATAGAAAAAATTAAATAATTTATTAGACTACAGTTATTTTGTAAAAAAAAAATCTAAATTTTGAAAATTAAATTAGAATTTCTAATTCAGAACTAAAATTATTATTATTTCCTTTTCTTCCTTATTCATCAGTCATCCTGCAAGAAATAGAATTTATTTCTGTAAAATTGGATACTTGTTTGATGTTTGTAGCTTATTTTGATTCTGAACTACATAACATTTTGTAAAATCACGTAAAGGGGAGAGGAAGAGGTTGCTCAGGTCACAGAATCTCCCTGTAGTCTTCATCAACCATATAATTCTCATCACTGTCAGACATGCTATGAACAGCTGGATTCCTAAGATATGGCAAATTATCATCGTCACTAGTGATGTCAGAATCACTTTTATTCACAAAGTCACTGTCACTGTCAATAATATCTAAATAGTCTAAAATGTCAGTGTCATTTAGCCTAGAACATGGACCAGCCATTGCCTAGCTAAAATATTTCAACTAAACAACATTTAAAAATAATAGAAGCAAATATATTTATATAAATAAGGAATAAGGGAAAAACCATCAACTAGAAACGTATTCACACCACGATGTAAACAATGAGCATACCATATTTCAACTGTTTAAAATAAATAGTTTTTCTCAGACCAATGGTGCTATCTGTTGGAAAAAGTATGAAATAAACCCAAACATTTAGAATACTGTGTGTGGTGCCACCTAGTTATTAAAAATAAACTTACACAGCAAGATTTAGCTGGCGCCGATATATCGGCCGCGAGAGTGTTCCAGCAGTACCTTGGTGTGCCGATATTTCGGCGCGCTGAGTGTTTAAGGGTTAAAATGTAAGCAAACTTGTGGTCAAGCCATTCATCGATCATACGAAATTTCTAACTCACCCTGGCATTGCCGTGAAAGCCGAGAATCCAATTTTGGAAGCCACAAGACGACGAAGAGCGTGAAACTGGCCTTCTAGCTCTGGGAGCGTAATGGATGTTTGGTCTCCTTCTTTTTGGACCAAAGACTGGAGAGCTCCTGTTATTAGCTTCTCCTTGTTCTCAGCAAACAGACCCTGACAGGATAAAAACATACTTTATTCAATTGTTTTGCTATGTTTATTTTTATATACTCAGCTATGTTTATTTTATGATAAATTACTCTAGTTTTATTTTCATCATTTTTACTACAAAGCACAGATATATTCCGATAAACCGGAATTGCCAAAGTCCCAAGCATGCCATTTTGTCAAATAGCAAAGATTTAATTTCCTGGAGTTTAAGAGCTTAAGAACGTTGAGGAATTTTAATCGAGAATTAAGGTTAAAAACATAGGAATTGCAACCAAGACAAATGGAGGTCGTGACATCTCTGAAATTTTCCCACCATCAGATACACAATCTGAAATTAAAGCAACCTGAAATTTGATACAAAAGTAAACACAACTAATCAAAATAGCATGTTTTACTCACATCTTGTGTAACAGAGTACAGAAGTCCACTGTATGGAATATTAGCGTTGAATCTCTCCACCACTTCCGAAAATGATCTTTTGAGAGGTGGAAACTGAAGGAACTTAAGGTGACTCGACTCAGTCTGAAAACATTGCAACAATATTAGATTGTGTTTATGACACAAGTGCCCATACTGGTAATACATTAATACTGAGCATATGGTTTTTGAAACTTAAAATTATTTAATATATAGTTTGCTTAGAAATGAGGTGGCCCAATGGCTAAATAATTTTATAATAATGGAAATTCATAAAACTAAAGAAAAACAGAAAATAAACTAATATGCGTAAATTTAATGAAGAAAGTCCACCTAAGGAGAAAAATGTGGGAAGAATCCAATGCACAAAGGTGAAATCTTTTTGTTTGATAACAGCAACAATGCCGAAATATTTATTAATGTGTATTTGACTATTTATACTATGAAAGATAAAAGAAAGAAACAAAGATGTCACCTTTGTGCATTGGATTCTTCCCATATTTTTCTTCTTTCCCTAGGTGGGCTTTCTTAATTAAATTTACACTTATTAGTTTATTTTTTTGTTTTCTTTATTTTTATAAATTTTCATTATTTTAAAATTCGTTTACCAAATAGGTTGTTTTTTACTTTCATGTGTGTTCTTTTTTCAACAATTTCATCATATTGATTTAATTAACAACATATTATTGTCATTCTATTATTAATATTGCCCATTAGTACATTTGTGTTCACGGGGGAATAAAATACACCCTTTTCTCCTTCCCCCTTGTATAATAATTTAGTGACATTTGCATAATAATTTGAAATACAAAATTTAAAGTTTTATTATTTACTTTGTGAACCCGCATTTTAGAAGCCGTAAGAGTTATTCTTTCCGCATATTTTATGTCAATAGGTTAGAATGATGAAGGTATTGTTCAGAGAAAATGTACCCAAATTTGCATGGAGGGAAGGTGAGCAAACCAGTAAAGCCACCCGTAATACCTCCTACAGGGATTTGAACTGCAATCCCTCCATCACCTACAGTTCCATCTATTGTGAGATTGACGCCTTAGACTGAGCGACCACCAATGAGGCTAATTTAATGTGAACTACCTCTTCTTCTAGAGGACATCCGAGAGGGCCGAGACGCTTCCCTTTAGGGGTCATGGTCATCTTCACATGGACATCCCGGTTACCAGACGCTCTCACTCCGTCCAACAAGGATGCCAAGAGGGAGTCCCTACATGGTTCAACCACAATTATTTGTGTATAACAGACATTTAGAAAGAGCGGGAAGAGGCTGGAGTAGAGATGGGAGTAAGGACTATGTATGAGGATCACATACATTGTGGTTATAAATATATTATATATCTTTATCAGGAAAACCTCTTTACGCTTTAAGAGGTAATTGTGTATTACATTTGGAAGAAAGTACAAGAAAGGTGGATAAAAACATATAAAAGGAAAACACACAAAATTGTTTTTACAATGAAAAGAAGAACACGGTAAAATTAAAAGAAAAGAACACATTTCTGTGTTTCTATCCACCTTACCTGTAACTTCTTCTAAACATCATATAAGTTGTGGGTGGACAGAGTGGTTTAAAAATAATAATAAAGAAAGGATTTAAGTGCATGATAATGGCCATGAATAAAGTGTTGAGGAAACTGGAGGAGAGGGGGACAGAAGGAAAAGGAAGTGCAGGAACAGCTACAGGAATAGAATTAAGAATGGGAAAGAATATGGGGTGGAACTTGTAATGTAGAAAAGTGAAGTGATAAGAGACGATAAGGAAGAAGACAAGGCCTAGCAAAATTATAAAACTAGATGGGGTTTATTTGAAAATAGTAAAACATGTAAAGAAGAAGAAAAGAATTTGTGATTTAAGATCATACTTTGTACCCATAGTTATTTATGCAGCAAACACTTTGACAATGGATACAAAACATAAGGAAAGTGGAGGCTGTCACCAGGAGATATAAGATATAGGAAAAAAATGTTTGTGATTTAATAAATTATTATTTACATCTTCTGGAGTAATTGAAATATCTCTATGATTGTTATTTTGATATTTCAACAAGGGCCTTCAAGGAAGGGGGAAAGGTTACTATCCCCTTCACCTTTGGGAACAACCCTGATAAAGATATGGCTGTGTACTATCCTAAAATAACTACTACTACTACGAGAAGGCCTTTTTTTTAGCAGTGTCTTACTACCCATTCGATTTACACACATATGTACTAATTACATTAAATTGTTAAGGATGAAGAAGATTAAATTTAGACAACGTGTACCTAAATTTGCACGGAGGAAGAGTGGATAGCCATTAAAAAAAAAGCCACCCTCAGTACATCTGAGCAGGATTCAAACCCCAATCTACCTGTCATTGGCAATTCAGCCTATTGCGAGAGTGATGCCTTAGACCATTCAACCACCGAGGCGGGTAAATAATTCTTACCTAACATTATTGCCATCCCTAGTTTATAGTGAAGCGAGAGAAAGAGTTTACAAAAGTCACCACAGACCTGTCTGTAGCCATGTAGGTACGTGTTTCACCGCTGATGTACTCCACTACAAAGAGTTGTGGGTTCTCCCGGCTTCTGACCAGAGCAAAGATATCTGCAAGAGGTCGGAGCGTGCACACTGTGTAGGTTTGAGGGTCTCGCTCCAGCAGACACGTCTCAGTGAGACAAAGGGTTCGGCGAGCTGGGTCCTTGTGCCGAGGGCTTATCTTGTGGACAGTGAACTCAGACACAGAGGTCACGTGCTCATCCCCACTGACATTAAGAACAATTCATGAAGCAATACATATTTATGGTAAAGTTTTTTTCACTAAAATGGCATCAAAAAGAGGATAATTTTGTCAGTGTTATTGTGATTTTGTTAATAATAATCTTAGTTATTTGCAATAGAAATATAGACTAAATTATGGTTTAAATCAGGAGGGGTAGCCAACACACTTACCCCAAGTGTTGTTATTTATTTGAGGTATTTGACGTGCACTTTATGAACCAACTTATTGTATGTAGCAGCACACAAGAATTTCTATGAGCGAGCACGAAAGGGCCTACCAATTTTGCTAGGAAAGGAATTTTAACATACCTTCCAAGGTTCTTTTGCAGGCTACATACAGTGGTTATGGGACTAACGGCTTTACTTCCCCTGTGAAGGAAGTTGTGTCCGAGATTTTTACCGCTCAAGAAAAATATGTCGATCCCGGCTGGGTTTTAACCCAAGCACATCAGGTCTTGAGGAAAGCAATGAGGTTGCTTAATTAAACTTTGTGTTGTTTAGATAAAACACTGAAAACACCCTTTTAAAGAGTATCTTTCACTACCACAAGCATCTCTTCCAAGTTTAAAGAGTAAACTTGAAGAAGTTTTCTGTGGTTGTGAAAGACAGTATTTAAAAATGTGTTTTCTTAGGGTTTGATCTAAACAATTTCAAACCGGTATCATTAAGGTAAGTGTGTTGGCTGTCCTTCTTAGCTCTAACTATGTAGAATATTAAAAAATGTTGAGAAAATTTTATTCTAAAGAGACTTAAATCAGATAATTTTCAAGCTGGAGACAAATGATTGTGTGTCTATCATAGTAATAAACAAATACATAGGGCTTGTAGAATGATTAAAAAAGAAAAACCCTTTAAATCCATACCTAAGCTAATTTGCTATCAAATTAAACAATGCAACAGTATTTTTGTCTTCATTACATATTCTAAATAAGTTTAAATCCATACTTCTTGTCAACAGTTCTGTTTTATTCAATTTTGATTCTTCAACATTTACAATTTAAATCCTTTTCCATACATTCAACCCAGTGATCTATATAATATACTGGACAAAAGCACACTCCTTGCAAAGGATCAAATTGTGACGCTTAAGTTTGTCGTCTGCTTGTTTGTAAGGGGATAGATTTAACAATTATTTTCAATGTTCTTATAGGAAAACATGTATGTGGCGCATAAATCTGTTTTTTGGAAGAAAAAAAAAGAGTGAAGTATTACACCAAGCATGTCTGAAGAAACGGATGTTAAAGGATATAAAATTCAATTTTACAGTTAACAATGTACAAATATGAGTAAAATCTTTAATATATCAAAATATGTAGCTATCACCCATGTTGTTTACAGTCTGCCAAGACTACTACAATATATTTATAGTTGGCTATTAGATTTTATATCAGTTTCAGAACCCGTATTAAATAGAAATTTTAATAACTGTAATTAAATAAGGTAGCTTAAAACGTGATTACATTTGTTTGAATGACAAACTTTGTAGTAGTTTTACGTTCAAATGATCATTTAAGTTATAGGCTTGTTGGAAATATTACTATATTAGCCTACATCAACTTATTGAAAGAAGCGAGTCACTAGTGTCAAACTTATTTACTAGCACATTTTATTTAGCTGATCATACAATGATGTATCTCATATATTCAAACAAATTAGCGAACAGTGCCAAAATATCACAATGCCTTGTATGTGTGTAAAATAGAAAGAAATACTCAAAAGATCCCTTCTCTTTTATACAATGGTATGCAGACGACAGCTCAAAAATTTCATCCACAGCTGTACATCCAGTTATATTAAAGAGATCAATGATACAACCTCACATTTGAAAATGTTAATAATTTTATGAACTGTAATGTAATATGGTTGAAAATAAATAAAAAGTTTATAGTTAAGAAAACCACTTTAACAAAACAAGCAAGTTTGATTCATGATAGATCACAATAATACAAAGGTCATGTCGAGTACCTTTGATATTTCATAGTAATAAAGTGAAAAATAACTAATGATATTTACAGTGAAAAATTACCTAATTATGAGTATTTTTGTTTCATTTGAATGCCAAAACCTTTTTTTAAGCACCTTACTACCCATTCGAGTTATACACCTATATACTAACTAAGCTAATGTCTTAGGAATGAGGTAGGCTTGGAGTAAATGTATCCACATTTGCATGGAGTGGAAAACCATTTAGGAAAAACCACCCTCTGTACATGAGTACACGTGACCAAGATCAAGCCCTGATCTCCCCATCATTGTGAGATTGATGCCCTTTGCATTGCGGCCGCCAGAGTGGATGTATTATTATTTAGTTGGATTTGAGAGCTAAGAATTGAGATATTAAAAATCATGATATTAAGATCAGGGTTGCCACTGTTTTCTTCCTTTAGAGTTCTCTGTTTATCCCAGGTTTTTAAGAAGGAATTCCCATTTTTTCAGGCAACTTGGATTAAAGAAAATAGTAATAAAATTCATTTTTCTTCAAAATGACAGTGTCACATTGTGTAACTTATGTCTAGAACACGATTTAATATTGACGCGAAAATACATCTTCTGTCGCTTCACAATCCTTGATTAATGAGTAATAAGACATGTTTGAATCAGTGTGCTTAGTTCGTCAGTTTAATTTTTCATCCATCCAAAGACCTATTATTTTAATCTTTCAGTTAAATTTCTCAAATTAACAAAAATGCCAGCACTTTTGATAGCTTTTGCAAAATTCCTTGTTTGCTCTCAGTTTTTTGCAGATAGAAAATATCCTGTATTTTCCCAGTGCGTGCCTCTTGATACCATTAAGAATTGAGGAAATCAAGTTTAACAACCTTAATTGACATTCAATTTGGGAATCAAGATAGATAGCATCTACACTCAATTCCATTCATTTTGGAGTATTGTCTTAGTACATTTAGCTTAACCACAACACAATACTACTAACCTGAATTTTCCCAATCGTTGACTGGCAAACTCAATTTCAGTTATTGGTTCTTTCAGTACTTTGATACCAATACCTACAAAAGTACACGCCGACTCGAGCATCTTCTGACGGATTTCACTAGAGTTTGGTGACGTAAAAAGGTGCTGTAATGAGAACATATAATGAAGATACAATTAAGGGTTGTACACAGTATTAAAAGTATTTATTGTGGCAGTTCTCATGGTTTTAAAATTTCAACATAGGATAACATTTTTATAACAATTGCTCATAAAATTTTGAAGAGGGTAAAAAGGGTTCGATTACAAAACAAAGCCATTTTGATGTATATTTAAAAAAATGTTTTCTGGGGATCAGAAAAAAATCAAGTAGTCACTAAACCCCTTTTATGATACATATATCAATTAAAATAAACACGTTTGGGTTACATGCATTTGTACTAATTATGCTGCGTTATGAATGTAAAAGGTTAAATTTAGAGGAAGTGTATCCATATTTACATTGAGGAAGAGTGGAAAAACCTTTAGGGGAAAACCACCCTCAGTACACACAACCAAGATTCAAACTTTGATCTCCCTGCTATTAGCAGTCTAGTCTATTGCGAGAGTGACACCTTAGACCATGTGGCCACCAAAGTGGATTTTATATCAGTACTAGGAATGTGTTAATAAAAATTGACAAACCATTCTGCCAAAGCCGCCCGCGACAATGACAAAGCCCCCAGGATAGTCCTTAACTTCAGCCATTCCTTCGATGTCTTTGTAGTTGTAAGAAGCGAGAATCACATTGGTGGCTGGATCCAGCTGGTCCAGAGAGCAGGCTGTCACCTCCAACATCACGGGCAGACGAGTGTCCGACCAATGGTGCTTATAGGCGTGGTATCTCTGTTTAAATATAACATCCCTGTATTAATAAGGTGTCTTCCAAATTATGTAAACTATATTTTAGGGGTGTGCTAAGTTGAAAAAAAAAAAATCAGCTCCGACTTTGATTCAAAAAAATTCCAACTTTGACAAATACGAAGCTTCACCAATAAAAGGTAGTGACAGCTAAAATACACAGTTTATAGCAAATTATTACTTTTTCAAGCTGTTATGTTCATTACATATTAATATCCATCTGGAAAACAACTGAAGTAATCAAAATTTAAGTTGTGATAAAACAAAATAATACAAACAATTGTGCAGTAAAACATTTTATAAGTAATTTTAGTGTATAAAACAACTAACCAAAAATATTCAAACTTTGATTTGGCTTCAAGAATATTTGATATAGTGTTCGATTTATAGAGTTTGAGTTGAATTGAAAAGTGGACTTTACACATACCTATAATATTTAATGACTCTTTCATGAACTATACATAATTGTTCATGACACAAAGAAGAGGAAGAAGAATATACATCCTCATTCTTCTACTGTTATTGTCCCTCTTTCTTCCTCATTTTATTTTCTGTCTTTATTATATTCAATTTTGAACTTTTTCATCACTGGGGAGTAGTAGTAAATCCAAGCTAGTTTCAAGCAAAGTATAAAAAAACTTTTTCTTATCTGAAAACTAACTTCATTAATTTCTTGACCGAAATCTCATTTCAAGACTTTTGTAGACACCATTAATTTAATGTTATTCAAAACATTCCTGATATGCCATGTGTTGGCAATCTTAGTGGCGCATTCTGTGTCCAATAGTAGTACTACCAAGCCTGTTTAAAAATATCATGGGAGTAAGAACCTGGATAGCTCAGTTGGAAGAAGAATGTAATATTCAGCAGAAGGCTATTGTTTAGGGCTTGTATATGTATATTGTTTAATGTGTGTAATTTGAACATTATAGACAGTTTGGTGTGTTGGAACCAAAACATTGTTTTTGGAGGTTCTTTTTACTGCTCTGTCAGGCAGTTCATTCTTGTCTCAGCTCACAGCCAGTTCTAGATAAACCTCATTTTGTTGTTGAATACAAAATGATTGGTCATCAACTGCATTTATCCAATGTCGGCCTCGAGTAGTTCTACAGTGTCTTGAACACTCGTGTGTGTGTGTGTGTGTGTGTCTGAAATATTATGTCAAAAAATAGAATTCATGCACGTACATCTAAATTGAAACCCATTTTGAACTTTAATACAATCCACTTTTTTGACCAAACAGTTTTATCTCTTCCTCTTCTCCTTTGACAAAATACATAGTTTGAGGTCTGGTTGTTGTATTTAGCCAATAAATAAATCATACAAATCCACAAATGACTTGTACAAGTAGTAACTGTGTAAAAAACCCCACCACAAGTACATAATTTTTTAGCTTTAATCCCGCATGCACAAATAAATAAAACACTCCATGGACTTGAAAATTCCTCCTCCTCCTTACCATCATCATCATCATCCATTTCCAGCCTGTGGTCGGGTCAGTTTAGTAAAATGCCTCCATCTTCCTCTATAATTTCACCACTCTTCCTCTTTTAATAGCCTACATTCTTCTCCTCAAACATGCTCACTTACTGATGTCTGCTCCTTCTATCTCTTTCTTTGTCTTCGTTGGGGTCTTTTTCCTTTATACTTCACCTCCATCATTCTCTTTGGTATTCTCTCCTTTTCTGTCCACATTAAATGCCCATACCATCTCAGTTTTGCTTCCTCTACTATCTCATGTACTCCCTATACTCCCACTCTTTCCAGGATAATTTCATTCTTAATCTTGTTTTACCTCGTGAATGCTAGCATGCTCCTCACAAACTTCATTCCCATGGCCTCCACTTTCCTACTCTCTCTTACATCCGATATCCACGTTTCTGCAGCATGTGTGACAATGGTTACAAAGTACGCACCGTACAATACTTCCTTACACTTCAAGGGCACTTATCTTCTCCATAACAGGTCTCTTACACACCTATAGAACAATTCTCCCTGCTGTCGTCTTCTCAATAGATGCTCTCTACTTCCACCTTTTGCCTCAATCATGCTTCCAAGATATTTTACGTTTTGTTCTTTCCTCAGCTCTACTTCATCCAACTTTATATTTTTGCAAGGTATTATCCTCTTCCCTGTCATTATATTATCATCACTTCACACTTTGACATGCTAAATTTAATTCCACTTTCTTTCACTACTTTACTTCATTTGTGTAGCTGTCCCGGTACTTCCTCTTTCTTCTCACCCCATACCACATACTATCAAGTCATCAGCAAACATCATGGCTTTCATTATATTCTGCTAAGCTTTCCTTGCCACTTTATTCATCACCATTTCTGTTACAAGAGTAGGGGTGAGAAAGCACTCCCTTGCCTCAACCAATTTTTTATTTTGAGTAATTTCGTACCCAGCTTACAAAACAATTCAGCTTATTGTCCTCAAAATTATAATGGGTACAATTATTTACAAAAATACATGCAAATAGGATTCAAATAGCCTGGCATTCTTAGTGGGCCCTACCTCTTAATTTATGGCATCAAATGAGTTCACTAATAAATTTAATTTATTATTCAAATATGTGATATATTAATACAGATTTGAGGACTAAACAGAAGAAAAATAGTGCTAAAGGGCTATATTAAATTAAACACTGAAAAGAGGATGGAATAGCAAAGACTACATACTTACCATAAAACTTTAAGCCTTAAAGTTCACAATTAAAAATATAACAAAGACCATAGTTATTACAGTTTTGGGCTACATTAATCTCCTTCTTCAAAAGAACAGAATAAAGCACAAAGGATTAATTTAATAATAATAATATTTAGCACCGCGTATTACTACCCGTTCAGGTTATATGCTTTAAGTACTAATTACTCTAATGGGTTAGCAATTGGGAGGGTTGAATTAGAGGAAGTGAACCCGCATTTGCGTGGAGGGAGAGTGGAAAACCATTTAGGAAAAACCATCCCCAGTTCACCCGACCGAGATTCGAACCTTGATCTCCCCATCCTCAGCAGTCGAGCTCAACACGACAAACGTGTTAGCCAACCACGCCACCGAGGCGGGTAAGGATTAATTTAATTAGGTGAATTGAAAAGGGAAGAAACGAAAACGCAGTATCACTAACCAAAATCTCCTTTGGTTTTTCAGCAAACAAGGATCGGAACCGCAGAGCCTCTGTGAGTAACTGGGCCCGGTGCTCTGACGAGAATCCTCATCGAGTCCACCTTCCGATCTTTCTTCATGGTGATGGTGAACTCATTGTTCTGTTGCCCCGCAACCTTCACACTCGGCAGGATGTTGATGAAATCGCTGTACATCCACTTGTTGGTCACATCCCATGACGCAGGATTGTACGTCGTTATACCAGCCGAGCCCACCGAGAAAATCCTTTTGTATCTAAAAACAAATAGAAATGACTAATTCTGTAGTAAAACTGTCATAAACGTTAAAAACTATTTTTGGGGGTATATAACATGCACTTTTTCCTATGTTTAATGTAATACAACACACGACTTACAAACTTGCATTTTCTAGAACACACACACAAAACCTTTGCTAATAATTTTATCTTTTTTTGTCACACATCTTACTACCCATTTAGGTTGTACGCATAATATGCTATAATTACTTAAATAGGGATGAGGAAGGTAGAATTTAAAGAAAGTGAGACCGCATTTGAGTTGAGCGCTAGTATAAAACTACAAGAATAGCAATCCTCAGTATATACCTAACCAGGATTCAGACCCTGATCTCACAGTCTTCGGCATTCCAGACTATTGCAAGAGTGACATCCAAGAGTTTTAAAAGTGCAGCCCGTGGGCCACTGTAAAATTTGTTGTGGCCCGGTGGCACATTAAATAATTAAAATGATTTCAAGATAAAAATAATAAATGAAAATATCACTTTTACACAATCAACTAATAAAATAAACACATTTTATTTTGATATTTTATAAACAATTTTTGCTTTTTATGTGAAGATGTTTTTATAAAAATATATTTTCATCCTGTAGATGACAACTCCAGTAGGCAAGACAAATCACGCTACCTCCTGCTGTGAAACAACAGAACATACTTCATGAGAAATCCTAGTTTCTAGTGTGCGTATAAGTATAATACAAATATCTTTATATGTAATCAATCCAAATATTGTGGGTACAGACTACAGTATCACGAGCCAACAAGAGACAGAAATTTTGACTCTTGAACATAAAAAGGTTGAAGACCCTTGCCTTGCCTTAGATCATTCAACTGCAGAATCAAGTGACAATTTCATCAATAACATATTTTTGGCCATGCCGTGAATCTAAAATGGGATCCCTTAAGCAGACATGCTAACAACCAAGTTAATGCGTCGGACAAATTATGTTCCTGAAGTTTATGTAGGTTACTTAAGTTTTTTTTATTGGTTAGGGGCCTACTGCTTCTTCTGAATTGGGACCTTACTTTAAACATATTTATACCCCATATTGTAATATTATCTTTATTAATTTATGAAATCTGTTTTTGTTACAAAAGTGAAAGGAGTATTTTGCTCATTTTAATAACAGATTCAGCAAACAAACAAAACCTGCTATGACAACCAAGTGCTCCTAAAACCCTAATAAATCATTGAACTTCTATGTCGAAGACATGGCAGTTAAGGTGTGAATCCAGAGAGGATGGTTTTCAATAGGTGATTTTGAATCTGGTTTACCCTTTTTCTCTCTATGTCCATGATGGTACATTTTAATTAAGATACCCTTTAATACCTTACTACTTGGTTTAAGTTTTTAACTATATATCACAAATGTTGAGTAATGTTACCATACATTTAAAACATCCCCCGATTCTTATGACAGTGATTACCGGAGTTCTAACCAATTGATACTCAATATAAGTTTTTCAATGAAAACATCAAGAATGTGCCCAAAATTTAAAATTTCAAAAATATTCAAACAGAAAGTCACAGTTATAGAAAACCAATGAGTTCCTCAACTGCAATTTTTTAAGTTCGACTAATTTTTTTTATATAAATAAAATCATTTACTTAAGAATATCATAAAACCAGTTTAAACATCTTTAATAGTGAAGCTACAATTTAAGAAAACTATCCCCGAGGTTCTAACACACCAATTTAAATTCTATTCTTTTTAAATGAATGCTCATGTTTCGATGAAGATGAAATGACAGATGATCTACATTTTGGGAATCCCAAGTCATCATTTATAAAATTTAAAGGATACAGCTGAGATATGACATTGCGATATAGACATATAAATAGTTAAACGGGTCGGCAAGGATTTTTTTTTGTTATTTAAATAAGGTTTGCAATACTTACTTCCCTTTCCAAGAGTGCTTAGTGACGAGGAAACACGCCACATCCTGATTGTCTTTTAACGGAATCATCTTATTGCTACCTGGAAAATAAAAAAAATAAAAATTAAATAAGCTATAATAGCAAGGGTCACAACAAAGCATGTGTGTATTCAAAATGAGTTGAAATAATGACAAATTTTGTGTATTTGCAAATAATCAATCAAGAGCATTAAAAAAAACTTTCTCTAACGTAGATCAAAAGTTTTTCTTTGTATGTAAATAAAACATACACCAATAATTATTATTTTTAAATCCCCAACCAAATTTGGCTGCTTAAGACCTCAGTTGGGCCACTTGATAGTGTCAGCCCACCATCGAGCCATACCAACTGAGCAGCCACTGTCTGTTGGTGATGAGAGTGCCAACTTCTACAGCTAGAGAGTGTTAAGTGGTCAGCACAAGGATCCTCTGGTCTTTAGTTTTAGTTTTCTAGACCGTAGCCACTATTTTTCCATCCAAGTAGCTACTCATTTGTCCTCACAAGGTTCAGTTTAACCTCGTTCTAGACCAACTGCTTCATAGAAAATCTGGAAGCACCGGGGATTGAACCCCTGGACATCTGTAGCTAGGAACGCTGACTACTAGACCAGAGAGGTGCTCTTAGTTGAGTCACTAGCATTTTACTAGCAGTTAAAAAAACAGAAAATCTCAACCAAGGCTACACTTTAGAATATATAAACTTTATGTATAAATTTCACCATCGTCATAAGCTTAATTCCATAATGGGCCATTTATGATTATATAAGGAAATTGTATAAAAATAAGTAGTCACAAATTAGGTGCTTATAATAAAACTGTATAGTGTACTTTGTTAAAACCGGTATTTACTATTAGGCCTATAGCGAACATCAATAAATCGTACTAAAAGCCTTGATTGGCTATGGCCATAATTACAAATATGTTTTTAGCAGGACTATGGAGTCTTGGAGTCTTTAGTCAAAAGCAATTTGGGGCGAAGTTGAAGTCTGTAAAATTGTATGTACTGACTACAGCTTCAAAATAAGCTTATAATATTATAACAATATAAATGATAACTAGAGTATTTTAATTTTTTACCTTTTTTATGCTTTATGACATTTATAACTTGGATTGACAAATTTATTCAAATATAGATTCACAATGACAAATAAGCTTACCATAAAGTAAGAATTAGACTCCCATTACAATAGGTCACCATTAACGATGCGGAAGGGGGGTTTAAGTCACAATTTAGCGCCCTGAGGGTGGTTTAAAACATTTTGATTTTCAATGTAAACTCCCTTTCCCTCCTCAATTCTCTACTAAAGCTGGTGTGTCTCGTTTAAAAGTCAACTCCACTACCATATTTCCATTAAGTGTTGCAGTGAGCTCGCTTCAGTGGCCACACAGTCTAAGGTGCAATTTTTCGCAAATGGTTTCCATTTCTCCTTACATGCAAATAAAGGTACATTTCCTTTAAATTATATCCACCCCAAAAGTTTTATTAAATTTGAATATTCCAAAAGGGTAGTAAGATTAAGGGAAAATAACGATTTAAAAACTAAGATATGAACATTTGTAGGCTATCTATCAAAAGGACGTGATGGCCTAAAAGACAAAAATTGGAGTCGAACCCCAGCAAAGGTTGGAATCAAATGAATTGTTGTAAAGTCTTAAAATTTTACACGAAAGAAAAATGAACCTCAACATAGAACAAATCCTACACACTTCAGTTGTAAAGCATTGGTGCGCTAAGACAAGGGTCACAGGTTCGATTCTTGTGTCCAGGTGTAATTTTTAGATTTACAAATAGAAATAAAAGGTTAGGTCTGAGGGGCATTAGTGTGGTAATAACAAGAGTAAAACAAAAAAGATTTTTACAAATGTAAGGAGAATATACTCCAGCAGAATAAAAAGCAAATCAAACGTTATATTTTAATATAACTTAACCTTTATACTTAACTGTTTTAACTAATTGAAAAATCACAATCTTCAAACAGGAATTAAACCAATTACCTCTGGCTTTGTGCATGAATACTTTACCACTGAACCATCCTGGTAGCTAATTCATTTCTTATTGTGTTGACTCAAACTGTTGTTACCGGGTGAAATATCAGCCACACGAGATTACTCAGTGCTAAGAGCATTGGCGTGCAAAGCCCAAATGTACTGGGTGTGATACCTGAGTCCAAGTTGTGATTTTTCATTTTATTTAATTTGACTCCAATATCAGAAACATGTGGACAATTATCATATATCAGCTTGTGATAACTTGGCAATAATTTTTTATGTACCGCAGCAAAAATCTCTCTCTAACTTATCTCCATAATTCTGCCACCTTTCCGAGTGAGGTGCACACAAATTGCAATAAAGTGCAAATAACAAATTACCAAGGTCACGCCTATCTTCCATATCTAATATACATTCAACCAATTTCTGCCACTTACCCATCACTGTTCCCATGACAATTCAAATGAGGAAAATAGCTCTGAAATATCACAATCGTCTGCTACACACGTTATTGATGACAGACAGACACTATGCAAAGAACACATGACAAAATAAGTTAAACCATTAAGATATTACTTTCCAAAGATGTTGCTCACATTTAAGGGTTAGTTAGTTTATTTTATTGATGTTTATATGAAAGGTGGTGCAATGTATTTATCATGCATGATCGCTTTAAAACTCCAGAACCGTTCACTTGCTAATAAACATATTCTAGAAATGTTGACTTTTATGGAACACCAACAATATAATTAGTGGCCTTAATTGTGCCGCAAAAAACAAAGACGTACAATTATAAATTATCATTTAATTGCAAATAGTCGAATGAGATGCAATATACCCTTAAAGATGTTTTATCCTCGCAATATATATATCTATATATATTAACGTCCAAACCTGATTCCAGAACAAACTAGATAGATAGGCCGAATTGATACATTCTGCCGCTTATAATATAAACTGATATGGCCTGATATTTTAGGCAATACTAGTTTTTATCCTTATTAACCCATACATGAATCGACCTTGGACATGTTTCAACCTTACACAGTGAGCACGTAAATGTTGGACGATAACATAAAATCAACCTTGGACATGTTTCATCGTGCACAGTTTGCACGCAATTGTTGTTAGCTAACCTAAACTAACCTAACCTAAACCTAGTGTGGCCTAATAAAATTGTAGGTTATACTAGTTATTCTTACGACCTAGGCCAACATTTCAGGATTACTAACTAATTTAACCTAGGCTAAACCAGTACATCCTGAGGCTCTTAGAATGTATCAATTTGGCCTAGTCTGATCTAGTTTGTCCTAGAATCAGGTTTGGACAGTAACATAAATATATATATATTTTATTTGCACCTATTCAGGTTCTACACATATGTACTAATCACACTAATAAGTTAGGGATGAGAAAGGTTGAATTTAGAGGAAGTGTACTCACAACTGTTTGGAAAAAGAGTAGAAAACCATTTTGTAAAAACCACCCTCGATACAGCCGACAGGAATTCAAACCCCAATTTCCCTCTCATCCGCAGCTTAGTCTAATACAAGAGAAATACCTTAGACCATGAGGTCACTGAAGTGAGTCTTGTAGTATAAAACATTTGAATCACAGTATTCTTGTGAGAATTTGAGTGAAGTGAAAAAGCAACAAAAACCCTGGACTACAATTAAAGTAAACGTGTATTCTAGAAAAAACTTATCTGATCAAACCTATATCGGAGTAGGCTATGGCCAGCCATTGTAGAAAGATAATCTTACATCTATAAACTTGAGTTAAAAATATTGTTGTTAAAATGTACTTTTCATGTTGGATGCATTAGTTTACCCTTAAAAGTATTTTGATTTATAATATGGCCCTGTCTTATAAGTTACACCATAGTGGAGCCAAGGAAGGTAAGCTCAATGCCTTTCAGTGCAAATGGCGATTATTGTAGGAGTGATGACTTGTAATCACAATTGTTGTAGAGCAGTGGTTCCCCAACTTTTTTTCATGTACCATTCATGTGTGTATTTCGGATCAGTCGCATATCAATGAACTATTAAATTTTTTATTAGGATAAAGTTTTGTCTTGGAATAATAGCAGTAAAAAATGACAACGGTTTTTGAAAGTATATGTTATTTATTTATAAAAAAAGTTGCGATTTTCTTAAAGTTTAAAAATTCAGTTATAAGGACGGTACTGCATACTTGAAACAAGTGAGGAGATGTTGGGTTCATTTGTACTTGATTTTGAGTGCAACTTTTGGTCAAGATTCAGTTTATTACAAAACTAATTTTTTACTGTCACCATAACGCAAAATCCATTTTCACAAAAATAGGTGGTTGCAAATGGAATTAGAAACAACAATGATTTTCTGGACAGCGACAGATATAAATTTTTTGCCGCTAATCAAAATTCACCTAACTCTAATTTGGTAGATTCAATTTTCAAACCTCCATCGCAAGATTGTTTTATCAAACACTCTTTTTCATTGCTAGTTAGGGTTTCAGGAATGTTATCCAAAATGAATGGGTTTCTTATCCAAAGGAATTTAGAAAAGTTTTCAAATAGTCACAAATAAATTCCACAAAGTGAGGGGAAAATGTTAATAATGTCGTGTCTGCTTGCGTACTACCTTGAGAAGCTCTGCATACCACAGTTTGAGAACCGCTGTTGTAGAGTATAAACACTATGTAACAGAGCAGGTGTGCCCAATCTGCGGCCTACGGGAATATATTCAGAGTATATTCTGTGCGGCCCACCAGCTCAGATCGAAATATTTCAAATTGCAGAAATAAATTATAATTAGGTTCTTATAGTTGACATAAATGCTCGTTAATTTTCATGTAGTTCCCAGAATAATTAGTTTAATGTTACTTCTGTAAATGGCTGGATATATGTGACTTAGCCAGGATTTCATATCAGGGGGATTTAAACAAAAATTCCTCCTTTCCTCATCGTANCCCCAAAAAAAACCCTATCCCTATTGTACATTTAACCTCCCTCTCCTTCCTCCTCAGGCGCATCTACTGCAAGTACATATAGAGGTTGTGTTGGATCATGACGCACATAACTCAAACAACCATAGCATAGCATGGTATTGATAGATTACAGGTGACTATAGGTTATGGAATATTTTCAAGCTGAGATACCGTTGAAAAATGTAAAAATGTTATTTATTCAAACTAAAACAAAATAACATAGGCTTTAAGTAAAAGTTCAAAATAAATAATAACTGGATTAAGTAACAGTGGTTAAGTTTAAGCTGGCGCCTGTGAGCCAAGTCCTCAGTGGGCTGGGGTGAGGGGCTTTTTGGACCCCCATAACTTGGCTACGTCACTGGGTGTGGATGTGTGTGTGTACTAGGTCTATATTTGAGCATTAGGTATTATAAATCTTGTTTATGGTTCCCGGCCAATTCCCCAATAACTTATGTGGCCCTCAGTTGGGGAAAGCTTGGGAATGCCTGTAGTAGAGCCTTCCAACCCCCTCCTTCCCGCCCCTCCTCACCTTCAGTCCCTTAGGGATGATTTTCCTTCTAATAGATTACTAGGCCTATAGAATATCAATACAGGCACAGTAAGTCCTTGAATTACACAAATTTGAGAAACACTTTGTGATAAACCATTTCGACTTATGACTAGTAACAGCATTTTTGTAAAGTATCAAATCATTAAAAATGTATTTCCATCTTTATACTCACAAGGAAATGGTGATTCCAATGATCCGTTAATTATATTTGTTTGAAACTATTTTATTCTTACAACATTTAAACAACTCAATAAGTCCAAACATATCTATACTACACCAACATGTCATTTGAACCATGATTCCTTCTTATACTATAATAAACAAATAGTTTATTTTGTGAATATAATAGACTTTAATTTATAAGTGCATGGAACAGTAGCAAGGTTAACTGAAGGTTAGGTTAAGCTAGGTTGGAAAAATATTAATAATATATTTATACATTATTTAGCCTTAAAATATATATTACAAAATTGTAATATTTTAACCCCAATGGATGTATCCGCTCAGATCTTTACTATGTTTTCAGTTGAGTTCTAATGTAGCCTTGTGGCTATGTTTACTGCAGAAGATCATTGTGCGTTAATCAGCTCTTTAATATAATTTAAAGCTTTAGTTGTGCAATTTTACACATTTTTCAATGGTATTTGTTCCTAAATCGCTTAGGTGAGTTTGGTTTTGATATTGTTCCCTACAACCAAGTTTTTTAATATTATTATTATTACTTAGCACCGCGTCTTACTACCCGTTCGGGTTATACGCTTTAAGTACTAATTACACTAATGGATTAGGAATTGGGAAGGTTGAATTAGAGGAAGTGAACCCACATTTTCATGGAGGGAGAGTAGAAAACCATTTAGGAAAAACCACCCCCGGTTCACCCAATCGAGATTCGAACCTCGATCTCCCCGTTCTCAGCAGTCGAGCCCAACACAACTAGCATGTTAGCCAACTACGCCCCCAAGATGGGTATGTTTTTTAATAATCTTGAATTTAGTATCATTGGATTCTCCACATTTTTGTTAGTGCAATGTTAACACACATTTTTTTATTATGTGTATCAGGTTTTATAGGGAGGGAAACTTGCCTAAACGGTGCAGTTCTTAGGTTTCATCCCTCTGTAATAATATAGTTATCCTTTGAAACAAACATTATATTTAAACACCTTTCGAGTTAAGCGATTTTTCAACTTGGGTGGAAACCTTAGCCCAGAAAATTGTGAGCTTACTGTATTCTTTAAGGGTGACCTGGTGGTCTAAGGGTAAGGTGTCGGACTTCTGTGCTGGCGGCCGGGGTTCAATCCTCGGTCCCGACACAGATTTATCTGATTACCAAACCTTTCCTTCACCTCTGACAAAACATCTTGTGAATGTGAGGAATGCCAGGCCTCCACCGAGGTTCAGATTCCACGTTAAACTGTAGGTCCTCCATTTTCATCTCACAATCACCCTACCATTACACATTAGCGTAAGTGTGTATAACCCGAACGGGTAGTAAGACACGGTGCTAATAATAATAATGTATTCTTTAAATTTGGAGGTTTATAATAAAGAAGCTTATTTCAAGTGAATTATTTTAAGCAGGTTAAGGGGGTATATGCCCTTTCATGTCTCATGATAATGATCTGTTGGTGTTATGCGGTTAAAGAGGTTATGCTGGAAAAAAAAATGTAGAATGGATGAAGATAGTGTACTCAAATGGGTAAATTTTGGTAACATTGAGTTGCTTTCCTAGTCCTATCAATCCCAGGTGAAGATGTGTGCAAATGGATGAATTTTGGTAACAATGAGTCGATTTCTTAGCACTAGAAATTAAGTAAAATATCTTCATTCAAGGATGTTTATTGCAACCAAGTCTAGTAATGTCATACTACTCAACTGCATACAATTATACTCTTTTAGTGTGTACAATGTATTTAGTTGTTCACTTGGGAAGTATGTTGTGTGTGCGATGTCTTCAGTCATCAATAATTGGTAATGGATTTACAGGCTTGAGCTATTGCATGAGATAAATTAAGTGATTCCCAGAAAGGATTTCAGAAAATAATTAACGATTTGTTATCTTTTGATAATTTTCTCCCTTGTTAAATTCATCTGAATTTACTTCTAAATAAACTTAATCAAGTATTATAATCTGCACCACTTGTCCTGGTTTTTTAAATAAACTATTGTGCAAAAAATTTTCACTTAGGTCATACAGAAAAGAAAAAATACTGTTAAATAAAACAGTAATAGAGCCAGAATCCACAAAGGTTAAGCTATGTTATAAAAGGTTAAGTGGGATTCGATTGCTTTAACATTATTTTAAGATTATATATTAGTTGGTTAGATTAAAGTGCCAAAAGTAGGCTACATCTATTCCTAGATCGAATTAAAATCTACTTACACAATAAAACCACGAAGAGGCGCTAAAAACTTGAAAATTAATCATTATTCGAATTTTTACCTCAGACAATGATATAATAAATCGAATATCATAGTTGTGTTATTAAATACCGTAAAAATTACCTTTAACATTACATGTGATGATACAAACCAATTATTTTCTTTAGCAATGAGAATAACTTTCAATAAAGCGTGTACGAGATACTGAATATACTCTGCAATAAAGCGGAAAATTCCGAGTAAGGCTTAAATTACCTGGTATTTTAATAGATCTTCATAGGAATAAACGTCAAATTTCACTGATAACTAACAAACAAAGTTTAATTTGACAGGTAAATTAAATACGGTTGAAAACATTATGCAAAAAGCATATGTTTGTGTGAATCACAATAAAATAATCTTCACAATAACTAGAAAGCGGCTTTATAGACTTTACTGATACACAATTATTTTTTCAGTTATCACTAGAAGAAAAATATAATAACACCTCACAACGCCATTTGGGGGTGTTTAAGTCAGCTGTTTTCGTGTTGGTGGGCCATGGTTGCCACGATTGTCTTCTTAATCTGTGTTCATAAAGCTAAAAACCTTATATGAGAAAAATTAAACACTTCTAGAAAGCGACCATAATCAAATGTCAAACGCTAACCCATAAAATATTTGTTGAGAGTTAATTAAAGCAAGATGAAAATTTTGTTCCATGTTCCATGATTGGTTGTTATTCAGCACTGAATTTCCCTTTTCCACAAATCGTCAACTAAGCGGCGAATCACGGAACATGGGGAGGAGCTAGATTTGTTTACACACATTTGTAGCTTTAATGCTTAGATTTTAGTTGGTATAGAGGACGTGCTTAACTGTATATTGGAGATGGCAGCATAACACACTTCAATAAATAGATAGAAATTGAGGTCAACCTACTAATTTAAAAATATATGTCTACAAAACCTGCTTCGGTGGCCGCACGGTTTAACGCGCTGCTCTCGCAGTATAATAGACAGCCGGTGACACGGGATATCGAGATTCGAATCTCGGTCGGGTGTACTAAGGGTGGTTTTTTCAAAGTGGTTTTCCACTCTACCTCCACTTCGTATAATCCCTAAAATCATCAACATAATTAGTACATAAGCGTATAACCCGAACGGGTAGTAGGACGCGGTGCTAAAATAAATAAATATATGCATACACTCATACATACCTAATTACACCGTTCCCTTACGAGGTAGTCAAAATACTGTACATTTAGCTCAAAAAACAACACCGTAGGTACTTGAACTATCCTTACTAATTTTTTCCACATTTACCTAGCCTTGCATACTCCCTTCACTTCAACAACATCCATACACTGAGTCATATATGCTCTTTTATTCTTAAAACTTTTAATATTTATCTTTTCACATATTCGTCTGCAACATTTAGCTTCGTCTTACATGGCCTACCCCTACCTTTTGATCCACACATTTCTACCTTCATATATTTTCTTCGTCACTGGATCCACTCTCATTTTCTCAACATGCCCAAACCAACGTACGATGCTTCTTTCACACTGACCTATCGGATTCCCTTTCAAACCGCACTCCTTCAGCAGCCATTCATCACTGACTATTTTTATACGAATTTTTCCACATACATTTCTTAGATATCTCACTCCAACAGCATTCACCTTGCTCTTGTGTTTATCCTGATAAACCCACGCTTCACATCCGTAAAACAATGTTGGAGTTAACACACTTTTATGTATTGCCATCTTTGCCTCTTTCACTATTACTCCATTCTTCGCAATAGTCCACATACATCCAACTACTCTCCGAGATGCATTCACACTTTTGTCGATTTCACCATCCATTCTCCCATTTTTACAGAACATTCTTCCCAGATACTACACAAAATAATTCACTTTTTCTAACAGTTTGTAATTTATACTAAACTGACAATCATTTTGTGATCCGTCCTTATAAAAAACTATCACCTTATACCAGGCCCGTGGCCACATTCAAACGATTCAATGCATTCTGCAAGTCATTTTCATTCTTAGAAATTAATACTGCATCATCTGCGTATAACAGCACTCTTACATTCACATTGTTCATGAATCATGACTATATTAAACAACCAAGAAGACATAACACAACCTTGTCTAACACCCTGTCCAATGCCAAACCATTCGTTCAAAGCTCCAGCCACCCTAACGCATGCTTTACTTTCATCATACACCACCATAATTGCATTTACTAACCATTAAGCCACACCATACTCTATCAGAGCATTCCATAACGAACTCCTACTCACCCAATCGTACACTTTCTCCAAATCAACAAATGCTCAGTAAAGACCCGTTGACACAGTGTTAGTGGACTAATGCAAGTTTAGTGGTATTAGCTTACTAACATGCTAGTTGTGTTACACACATTTTCCACTTGTATTAGTATCGCTTCTAACAACATGGCTGAAAATGAAGTGGTGCTAACTGATTTCTCTATTGGAGCAATTTTTTTTAATCAGTGCATCTCATTTCTCGTTCGAGCTATTAATATGCATATAATAATTACGCTTATGTGCTAGGATCTAAAAAGGGTGAATTTAGAATAAGAATGTGCGGCCAAATAAATTAAAATTTTTCAGTAAACGCAATGTATCATAATTAATTGATTAGTTCCTTAATAGATAAAAATATATTTCGGTTGATCCCAAATAATTATTATATTATTTTGCTTGATTTGTTAACTCACTTAGCATATGCGATAAATAAAATTAAACTCAAATATGGTCAATAAATCCCAATCTAACCAAATTCTTTTGGGTATTTTTAAAAATAGACTTAACCCAGGTTATCTCAACCCTGGTTTAAATATTGGTATACTAATAACAAAATATTTTGTTAAGTGCTAGCTAGGTCTAAAATATTCCTTAAAATAATAATTAATTAATTTTTAAATTGGTTTAAATATAAATTATCTGGTTTGCTATGAGACAATGTTGTGTATCTAATCAAGCTGCCAATGCATTAATACAAAGTGTTTGAAGTGTATGGGCTAAACATTATTGTTTAAAACTTATAAATATTGCTTAAAGTGTCAAATACGGAGATTGGAAAGAGCGCCGGGGATTTCGCCTGAAAACCGCTGGCCATTCATACCTTACTTGCCGGTAACGCGAGTATTATGTTGCCGGAACTAATCACGGTACTACAATGTTGTATTATATTTTATGATTGTATGTAAAAAAAAATTACACATGCCACGTTGATTGGTAGGAAATAATGGTTTGATAAAATTATGTGTAGCAGTTGTTTACCGATATTAAATAATATCTCTTGCAAGGTACATTTGTAATATTTACGTTACATTTAATTTTGACACTTCTTGAGAATATGTGCCTCTGATATCACTTTACAATATCGTCTAGTGCAATATCATTGGCATTCTTATATTTATAACTCTGGTGCTTAAAATTCCACAAAAACTGATTATTTTCATAACATTCCACAAATAAGTGTCCCAAGCACAACCAATTTTTTAGTTGCCGCCATTTTGAATTGTCTACTTGCATTTTTAGTAAATTAGAAAAGTGAACAACTTTTTTCACTTGCAAGTGGACTTGTTAGTAGCTTGCTTGTCTGTTTACACGGTTAGAGCTGTGCGCGCGCAGCCAAATTAGTGTATTTGAACGTTCTTCCTGCCATACATTTCTCAATCACTTGTTGCACTTCAAATATCTGGTCTATACAACCTCTACCTGGCATGAAACCACATTGCCCACTCCAAATATATTTGAAGTTAATTAAAACAAAAACCTCTGTACACATGTTTTGTGTGTTAGTGCTATTCTTTTCAAATGCCCAGAAAACAAACTATTATGCCCTTGAGACACACCAATAAAACCACAAGCTAAAATATATAGAAAAAAGTCTTTTAAAGAAGCTTGCAATTAAAATATTAATTTCAGCTCGTTCTTTTTAAAAGGGCTTGTCTATTAGTTTTTAGAGCCACAAAAAGTTAGTAATAAGGGTGGGCTTTATCATTTTCCCATGCTCCTCCTACCGAGTGTGTAAATTGACCCCATAAATACCCGTATTTGTTTTTCTTTTGTTCTGTCAAATAATTGATTCAACGGAAGCCTACCTTCAAGAGCCCGCCCTTATTGCCATCTAATGTATGCCATTTTTGGAAAATGTTTAATTTAAATTATGTTTAATAAAATTTGCTTGCGAGCTTAAGTGTGTAATAGGAATTTTATACTAAAGGGCCAGTTTCATAGTCAAATTTAGTACGCCTCAAGTGCGGCGCTACACTAAATACAAGACAACGCCTACCTAAACCAGAATGGAATGGGCCAGTTTCCTATGCGAGAACGGCCCATTCCATTCGAGTTTAGGTAGGTGTCATCTTGTATTTAGTGTAGCGCCGCACTTGAGGCGTACTAAATTTGACTATGAAACTAGCCCTTAGATATAATTAGTGTTGACATATTTGAATTAAGGGTTAGATGTACATTCAAAATAACAACTTTAATATGTCGCTGGCAAACCCAATGGGAGGAGACCATTGGGAAGACCTAAACACAGATGTGAGGAAATCATTAGATTGTGCCTGAAATAGATAGGTTGTAGTGAGGTGGATTGGATAAAGCTAGCTCAAGATAGGGATAGGGTGTAATGAGGGGGACTGGATATAACTAGCTCAAGATAAAGAGTTAGGGTGTAATGAGGTGGACTGGATAGAACTAGCTCAATATAGGGACATGGTGTAATGAGGTGGACTGGATAGAACTAGCTCAATATAGGGACAGGGTGTAATGAGGGGGACTGGATATAACTAGCTCAAGATAAAGAGTTAGGGTGTAATGAGGTGGACTGGATATAACTAGCTCAAGATAAAGAGTTAGGGTGTAATGAGGTGGACTGGATAGAACTAGATCAATATAGGGATAGGGTGTAGTGAGGCCTATTGCACTCTCGTCCTGTTTTGGTAAAATAATGGAACAATTAGTTAAAGTCCGCTTGGAACGATTTCTGGAAATGAACGAACTCCTTAATTTTATGCCATTTGGGTTTAGAAAGGGATGTTTCACAGTTAATAGCCTCTCTATATTAATTTCTGGTGTTCAAATTGTTCTATCACAAAACTCATTTATATATAAAAAAAATTCCTCGATATACAGGGTGCGTACGATAATGTCAATCATTCGGTGTTGTTTGATAAACGTTTCACCTGGGATGCTCTCACAAAATGAGTTATTGGTTAAGCTATTTATTTCAGAAGAGATCATCCGTTGTAAAGACAGGACATGTTAGATAATCTCCTTGAACTCAACAAAGGGGCCTACCTCAGGGATCAGTACTCAGTCCCGTATTATATCCAATTTATTCGGACGATATTGATAGCTCTTTTCCGGTTGGTGTAACGACTTTACAATATGCGGATGACGTGGTAATATACGTTTGGTCTTGTAACTTGTCAGAGGGGGTGGGTAAGTTAAAATCAATGTTTCCTTTGCGTTCAAATTGGTTGGGAGCCCTCTCTTTGACTCTAATAAAAGTTTTGCGGTAATCTTCACCCGACATAGAGTGCGAGATAACTCAATTAGGCTAGTTTATGAAGGTCGTTGAATTTAGGTACAGTCGACGGTGCGATTTTTAGGTATACCACTAGACATGAAGGGATCTTGGCTCCCTCATTTTTTGGAATTATCTGGAATGTGTGGCCGGTTTATAAATACTATGAGATCAGTGGCGAGTGCCTCTTGGGGCTCCCACCCATTGTAACGTTGCTTGAAATCAACGTTACAAGCAAGAAGCAAATATGAGTTAAATAACACCAAGTCTACAACCACGAAGAGTGAACATAACAAGACTCACCAAAACTGCCCCGTTTCTCGGTCTCTGTGTGTGAAGTCTCGTCAACAAACATCCCGGCCCGCGCACATTGTTCTCGCCCCGAGTGAAAAGGCGTAACTGATAGACAGTGGAGGTGTGGCGTGGTGAGCGTGGCATTTCTCGCGTTGCCCCATGGGAAGTGGTCAGGTGGTGATCACGTGATGTTCCAGACGTCTCTCCAATGACCTATTTGTTCTTTACCACCAATCCCGCTGTTTCATGTGAATGTTCTACTATGTTCTTTTGGCTTCCCCTATGTTCCCCTCCTCTCAGAGAAAAATTGCTTATAATCTGATGTCGTGTGCCTTAAGCGGCACTTCTTGGTTTGTCCGTGTCTTGGACACACATCACAGGATGGGATTTTTCCCAAAGGTATAAATTCAATTTCGGCCGTACTACTCAAAATTTACTGTTTGGAAAATAGTTAAAGATTATTTTAATAGACTATAGGTTAGGTCTAAATTCTCTTTTTGGCCAGTACATTCTAAATTTCCTTTCGACTTTCATCTGTCATTTTCTGTAATATTGTAAGAATGGCTAAGTACGTAGTTTAACATGACGTAATGCTATTTATAATTTGTTAAATATATTGCCGAGGTTTTTGCCCTTCCGGCTTGTTGTCCCGAGATTGAAACTATGAGGGACCTTTTGTATATTTTTTTAACTTACCTTTACAAGGCGAATGCATGGATTAATTTGGGTTAAGAATAATATAAGTATTTTACTTTCTTTTTGGGTTGCCATTAAAGTCATACACCAATGTTTTGTAACTATGAAGCGTACGTAACTTTCCTTTGTAAAATGTAATGTTTAGTGCTGAAGCGCACTGCGGGTTGCCGCTGAGGCCCGTTAAGGGGCCGTAAGCTACGTAGTAAATGTAATTGTTAGGACAAGGTTGCTATGGCTACAGCGCCTCTGTATAGTTATGGGCATAACCTTTTTCCTTTTCTATATTTTTGTAAAGCT
Source organism: Timema shepardi (assembly GCA_902151425.1). Lineage (NCBI taxonomy): Eukaryota > Metazoa > Arthropoda > Insecta > Phasmatodea > Timematidae > Timema > Timema shepardi. The sequence goes on along the minus strand of CABFVX010000485.1, from coordinate 43,707 downwards.
ACATTGTAAATGTAATTGTTAGGACAAGGTCGCTATGGCTACAGCGCCTCTGGAGAGTTATGGGCATAACCCCTTTTCCTTTTTTATTTATGTAATTCTCTTCTAACTATCTATTGTTACTTGTATGCATATATTCACATATATATATATATATTTATTGTTAATCTTTTCATAAATAAATATTTATTTATTAGACTCGCAATCTTTGATTTACATCGACAAGTTTAAAGTAATTTTGACTGATCAAACAAAAGACTCTCGTACCATTCCTTTTGAGTATTAAGGTATAGTAGTGGATGGTGATTGAGAAGGGTTCATGACGACAGATCATTGAATAGGTCCAAGTATAGGCCTATCAACGAATATGTGGTCCTAACGCTCTTCTGCAATTAAATCATTTCTTGTTGTTTTCTTGCCCTCTTTACCTTTTTGTACGTGTTCATCTGCCCTTGTCCATTAGAGGAGAAGGGGGGTGGTACACCATATACAATGCTTCAGATGTACCGTTGGCTTATACGCTCTCGACTGGAGTATGGGTGTTTTTTATATCACACTGCATCACAATCTACGCTAGCAAAGCTGGATAAGATCCAACATGTAGCGGTAATACTGTGCCTAGGCACTTGTTGTGCATCACCAACCAATGCACTCCTTACTGAAGTGGGAGAACTCCCTTTATTTCTTAGGCGCCGTCTGTTGACGGACAAGTTTTTTCTTAAAGATTGTTCAATATCGAGCTATCTGCGGCGCAGATTTCTTATCCTTACAAATTATGTTCAGACTAAAAAATATTGGCTAAACAAAACATGCCCATCTCTGGTAGATAGTTTTTTGGGTTTGAATGAGCTGCGTCAGTATATTTTTTCTCTCCCCTATCCTGTACAGTGTATCATTGGGGAGTATGATACCCTTTGGGACGTGCCAGTGGTGCTATATACTCTTGATTCAGGAGTAAAAAGAGTTACCCTTCCTATCGAACAGAAGTTGAATGCGGTAAGGTATATGAAGGAAAGATGGAGTAGATACAGACTTGTATTTACAGATGGTGCTAGGAGGGCATGGGAGCCAGCCCTAGTGGGTGTGGCCTTCTATGACAGTAATATTAATTATGGTCAGTCATATAGACTACAATCCGATGCATCAATATTTACAGCGGAATTATTTGCTATCCTGCAGGCATTGAAATATATCTTATCTTTACGTCCTCAGCCCGTAATAGTATTATGCGACTCCCGTAGCGCTTTGGAGCAGGGCCTCCACCACGCCCATTGATTCAAATACGTAACGAGTGCGCCTCTCTACGAGCTAGGGGCTACGAATTGGGGTACCAATGGATTTCTAGTCACGTGGGTATAATGGGTAATGAGAGGATAGATAGTTTGGCATCTAGTGTAAATTTACTTTCCATTGTACAGGAAATCCCTCTACTGTATAGCGATTTTATACCTAGGGTAAAACTCAGAGGTCAGATTAAATGGGGTGAATGGTGAGAGACCACATGACAGCAGAAAGCATAATGGTACCACAAGGTATATGGTACAAAATTAGCTACATAATGGTTTTCGGGAGTTAAGGGAACTCGAAAGTTTATTTGTACAATAACCCGCCTTTGGCTCGGACACGCCTGCACAAACGACCGACTTTAATTGATGCGCAAGATTCCGTCTTCACATTGCTTGGTTTGCCACGTTCCTGAAACATTAGAACATATATTTATGACTTGCCCAGTACATCAGTTGGTACGAGTAGATTGCATTATTAATTCTTTAGTTAATGTGTTACACTAAGACAAAGTTACTTTGTATAGACGGCTGTTTAATTTCCTTCTAAATATAAATATGTCGGTGTAGAGACAAACAAAAATGTATTCCCGGTTATTTCATAGAATAAATTGATGTTGAGTTAGAGATAGGTTATGTGGGTCATACCTGGATTGAACGCATTGAGCAATCAAGAAAGTAGCATCGGGAGTGAATCGAATACAAGTGTCCCTGGCTTATTGAAGAAAATGTCTTCAGTGCCATTGAAGGGAAAAAACTGATAGTTTAATATGCTAGCCTATGAACGCCCACATATTCACATCTAGCTCCAATAGTGACCAAATAGTCTAAGGTGTAAATGTCACCTGTTGTTTTTCTTACCTCCCCCCTCCACCCACGCTAATCTAGCTAAGTTTTTTCCAAGCCTAGCCTCAACCTTAAATCGAGTCATTTATATTTGCTAGGTATTTTTTTATTTGAGGTATTTAACTTGCACTTTCTGAATTGACTGATTAAATCAACACACGATTTATAGACCAAATTAAATCTAGAGCAGACACAACACTCCGAATACAAACGTTTATTCATCATTATGCAAGGGGAAACTAATTTTACTAGTGATACATTTTTTCGGCCGTAGCGCTGCTAGTATAATTTCTTCACCTGTACAATCTTACGATTTAATATCGGGTACTGGAATTAAAGTATTATTCATAGTATCAAATAATTTTAACATTTATAATAGAAGGACATTTAAAATAAAGGCATGGAACTCCGCACGGACTTTCTCTCTCTATGGTTTAAAAATGGAAATACTTACTCAAAACTTATAGTATATGTGAAACGAAATAATATACACTAGCAAACCCAAACATAAATTGTATAGTACTTATGTAAAACATTTTTTTGAGTCCCGGTTTTGAATTTTATAATTTTATTTTTAAAGAATTAATGTCCTCATCTGTATGTTAGGACCGATAAAAAAGATCAATATTGGGTCCACAAGGGTCAACACTACGTATTAAAATTTCGACTTTCGGTTAAAATTGTCGACATTTTATTACATGCTGCACATCTTCATCTCATAATATTGCTATTAAATTCCTTATTTATAAATTTTGATCAATTAAAAAATATATAAATGTTGACTATTGAGTCTAAAATGGATATATATCATTGTTGTACAAATATTTCTCCTAAGAGGTTTAAGGAAAAATAATTTTTTTGAAAGACTTACTTATTTATAATTACTCTATGGCATTGGAGAATTATTGCGTTAAAACTTAAGTAGTATCTCTTTACAAATAAAGCTCACAAAACTGTATTAATATCTCAACACTGTTGGTTTTATAAAAATATATTTCATATACAAGTTTTTTATTTTTATAGTACTACAATTTTTCAATGAAAAGTTATTTAGCATCTCAAATAGTTACTGAGATACGGAGATTTCAGCTTCTGTAAAGTACCTTAAAATTCATTTTCATGGGAAAATGAAAATAGCCAGTTTATTTATAATCTAATTAACGCCTAGATCCGTATTTTAATCAAAATCGTTAGTGCCAATTTTGAGAAAATCAATTTTTTCTCTTTTCGCCCTTTATTAGACTAATTTCAATTTTAATTTTAAACACACAGACAGACGGCATTTCAAAGACCACTTTCTAGGGTTCGGGGGTCATGAGAAGGCTCTAGTTGGAGGTACAGACAGACACAGAAAGGGGAAATTCAAAAACAGCTTTTTCGGATACTGGGGGTCATGAAACGTCGAGATTCATCAACATCTTGAGTACAATACTTTATCTACCTGTAAGATGGCAAGAAAGTAAAAATAAGGCGATTTAAAAAAAATGGGGTGATCTACAACATTAGCGGAAGTGCGCGGAGTTTTCCGTGACAACCACGCAATTTGTTGCACGGTTGCCCAGGCCAACGTTTCTATTAACTTGAGAAAACAAAATCTCATTTTATTTCTTCTGACAGTTTTAAACTAAAAAAATCTGGTCTAAATTTTTAAAACTTCAGCTTTGAGATGCACAGGTTTGTTCACCGGGGCTACTCATTTTAAAATTCAAGTCATGTATTCAATAAATATCATGCAATGCCCATGACAGACACCAACATAATATCTAATATATATATATAATATATATATATCTAATATATATATAATATATATATATCTAATATATATATAATATATATATATATATATCAGGACCAAAACCAAACAGTATATATATTCTAGCTTATGGTACTCCCACTTTGGTTTTAGTCTTGATAAAGACTAAATTAATTTTTATTCGATGAGATTAATTTGAATGTAAAAACACTTAGTATTAAGTGAATATTGTGTATTTAGGTTAGATAATCACTCAGTATAATTCTTATAAAGGCTAATTTTTGTGGTAAGAGTTTTACACAATTTAAACATTTAGATCAAAATTGAAAATATATTTTCTTAATTAACTTGTAGGCATTGGTATCTTAAGTGAACGTTGCAAAACACATTACGTACATATAACGTGTAAGTAGATCTTTTGTAGGCGTCAGATAAGTTTGTTCATTAAAATTTTTACTGTGACCTGATTTGTATACTTATAAGGCCCCATCTTTGTCAATCAGGGGAGGTTTAAGTCTAGCAGTGGTGGTGGAACCTTATTCATGTAAGGAAGAAGCAACAATGTTTATAAAGACCACGTTCTAAGTGTTCTCATAGCCAAACGGGCGTATGGATCACCATTCCTCAACATTTTAAAAATTGGATGATCAAGTTTTTATTCTAAGTCTATTAAATACCCCCAGCCTGTCCGAAAAAACCCCCAGCCTGTCCGAAAATACCCCCAGCCTGTCCGAAAATACCCCCAGCCTGTCCGAAAATACCCCCAGCCTGTCCGAAAATACCCCCAGCCTGTCCGAAAATACCAAGATGAAGAAAATGTATCCCAAGGGAGTGAAATTATTTTCACTTTCAAAGTAGAGCCTCGTTAGTTATAGGTTGGGACCAATTCTTATTCGGATTAAGTGAGAATACGGAATGGTCAGCGAGAATATAAAGAATATTTCCACAAACAAATTTTAGTGTAATATGTTATAAAAATAAAACTAGCTGCTGATATGGAATTATTTAAAAATTATTACCAATTTTTAAATTATAGATAGTATATATCATCTTTCTTAGCTTTGTGCTTTCTAGTTTTCTATTAAAATTTTATTCAGGTTATCTGGGATTTCGTACTGCCGGGGCTAGGTACAATAAGGTTTACTGTACATAAAACCGGCAGTTCTAGCAGACAACTTTGTACTATAAAACTAATCTACCATCAAAACTAGTACAAAGAGTTAAAGTACCACAGTTTAATAAAACTTTTAGTAAAAAATAAATTCCAGGCAATTATTCTAAAGGATTTAAAGTAGAGCTAATGTAAGTTTATTTCTGCAACGAGGCAATGCAAATAAACTAAATTTAGATAAATCTATAAGTAGTGCAAACAAATTTACTGTGGATGTAAAAAAATTACAAGTTTTTTCCAAAATTATTAAGTTTTTTATTTATTCTTACCACCATTCTTTATTAGATTAAAAACCTTTTTACAACTTTTTTTTAGTAGTAGCTAAATTATTTTTTCTTTTTTTCTTAATTTTCTATAAATTAAAAACAATTTAGATTTTTTAAACAGTTATTTATATTTAATTTCTGATGGCTTACTAAGTCTAACAAATATTCAATGGATATATAAACTTTTACTTAAAATTAACACGTAAAGAATGCGTATAATTATTAATACTGTACATCCCATTCATGCCACAAGCATGAAACCATAATATTTAAATAAAATTTCAGTTATTTAACACAAATGAAGGAAGCTTTGTCCAAACAATTATCCTTAAAATTTAACAATGTATTCTTAAAACTATATTCAACGCTAATTTATTTTTGCTCTTAAATTTCTTACGAATAAAAATGATTCTAAGGTTACAACCAAATGAAGATTTATATACAATTTACCATAAATTCCAAATAGAAATAAATGTTAATTAAGATTAAATATTTTATCACATTAAAATAAAAAACGGACGAATAAAATAATAAACAAAATTGAGAGTAGTCCACAACATTTTGGCAGGAAATTCTGACGAAAGTCTTTCACATCACTGTTTTGGGGTCTTCTTTTTGGAGTGAAATAAACTTGCAAGCCTGGATGACTTCTTAGAAGTATCGCTTGCTATACTGGTGACGCTCGAGATCGATACAGTATCTGAGCTACCGACCGAGATAAGTGACTTTACACTTTCATTGTCCCTTTCGTTCTTTATCAACTCTTCTGTTGAAACCTTTAAATCTGATACCTCTGGCGTCATCAACTTCGGCATACCTTCTTCGATAGTCTTAAAGTTCCCTTCATTGGTCATCGAGTCGAGCTGCTGAGTGAGTTTCACCGAGACTTCCTCGAGGGATTTAAATTCGAGGTCAGAGCTGTCTCGACTGGTGCGTTTCACTTCGGCGTCGAGAGTCAAAGAACCGTGGCGGGACCTCTCCTGGGGGCTGTAATACTCGTCCTTGCTGGACGTCAGACTTTGGTCCACGGGAGTCCGGGGAGCCTCGCCCATCACCTGGGACTGGGGTGAGAGGGTAGAACTGCTGGAGGTGTCCAGAACGGACGTGTCGGGAGTCTGTAAGGTGGCAGCGGCAGGAGTCTGCGTCTTGTCTATGTCACCGTCGGAGCTGGAGTACGTTGGATCGTCAGTTTCTGTGGTGTCTAGAGGCTGAAACCGATCAAAACCATATCTTGGTAGATGTATAAAATCGCTCGCTTGGTTACTGGCTAAATGTATTAAACTTATGTTAGATTAGGAGCATATGTGTCGATTACAAAACTGTTCCCAAGTTACTTCCTCCACGAATATTCGGGCACAAATTATCTAAATAATTTCTTCTTCATTCCAACCCTATTTGTGTAAATAGGTCAGCCATGGTGCAATTAATTAATTTATATATAAATGGCAGGATATAGCATACGTATTTTCTTAAAACCTCCTGTCTTACTCCCTGTTTAGCTTTTACTATGTACTAACTAATTAAGCTAGTTGGTTAAGTGGAGTGATATTTAAATTTGGGGAAGTTTACGTGGAGTAATAGTAGATAACTTCTTAGGAAAAACTACCCTCAGAACACCTGAACTGGATTAGAACCCCGATCTTCCAATCATCGGCAGTCCAGTCTAAAGAGCGACTTCTTTAAAACCATTCGACCATTGAAGCGGGTACAAATAATTTTAAGATCGATAGTGAGGGCATGTAAGTTAAGTTTTTTCAATGAATACACTATTCCTATTGGACGCTAGACTTTTCCAAACTTTCTCCGCGCCAAACATGTTAATTGGCATAACAATTTCAAAGTAAGAATAAGTGGTTTAAAAAAAAGGTACTATACAAAAGTTAAGTGTCCGATTAGTCTAAAAGGAATATAAAGCTTTGATTAAATTTCACCACAAAATGTTTTATATCTAACATTTAGTAAAATACTGTTCAGATTTGCTTATTTAGTTGATAAAATAAAGTTCAAATTAATTGAGAAAATAAAAGCTTCTCTGAAGCGTGGAAGGGTTACATTCAAAGAACCCATATACAAGTGACGCTACAAGAAGTCTCCTAGACATTGGACGTTCAAGTTATCCATTGAAGTAACCCACTATGAACAGCCAGCATGGCACGCAGTTTACCAACTACTAACGGCTAGAATTACACCAGACCCCAGTCAAAACGTTTGTAAAAAATCCCTGTAAGTCCCAGTTGCAATGGAGAGTTCATCCGAAGAGTAGTTGGGTAGTTGATGCAGTTTGTGCGGTGGAGGAAGACCGTGAAAAAATGTGCTACCAGAAACAGTTTCTGGGTGTACAAACTATTTAAAAAAAGGAAATATGGTTCATTATCTCATATTTTTCCAGATCTCTTTAACAGATGTGACTAAACATTAGTTCAATACTTTAGTAGGTATTGAAAAGTTATATTAACTGCTTCTCATTCATTTGTTAATACCTCAAAATGTTCTTATATTTATTGCCATGTGTTTTGCTTCCTGTTGTGGTAATGGGTTCTTTAGACACTATATATTATTATTAGCACCGCGTCTTACTACCCGTTCGGGTTATACGCACTTGCGCTAATATGTAATGATAGGGTGATTGCGAGATGAAATGGAGGACCTACAGTTTAACGTGGAATCCGAACCACGGTGGAGTTCTGGCATTCCTCACATTCACAAGATGTCTTGTCAGAGGTGAAGGAAGGGTTTAGTAATCATTTAGACACTAAAGAGGAATAGATACCCTCTCAAAACTTCCTCTTGGGAGTTTGTCTGTACCATCACAAATTTCCTTATTATACATAAATAAATTCACCACCTCGTGGTCACAAATTTACTGGCCATTTGAGGCAAACAATCAATTCTCGGGAAATCCCATAGCTCGTGCATCGTGCTGTGTTCATAGAGGGGTCCCTCATTAAGACCCGCGCTCAGCCCCACTGAACAATCGAATGTACCTCAAAGTCAGAGTCGTCCTCACTTCGGTACTTTGATACCACGCGCTTCAGCTTTAGAGATACGGGCTCGTTTTCATCTGAAGAACTATTCTCAGCTTCCTTTATAGACTTTTGCTTCTCTTTCTGCAAGCAAATGTACGAGAGGTTTTATTAACACTAGTCTTTCTATGTTAAATTTGATAACGCTGTATAGTCGCTGCCAGCAAAAGATATACGGTTACACTGGTTTGTTTACTATTCCTTAAAATCTAATACAGAAATATCCACTAAATAATTGCTTTGGTTAATTAGTAATCCAGGAAATCCATTTACCAAAGAGATCCTTCTAGTCTTAATTTAGTATTGTGTTTACAAGGTTTTTTTTAGCGTTCATCTTGTAAATGACAGAGCACCAAGTCAAAAACCCGATAACCAGGCTACCATACTTGAATAAATTGAGAATTGAGGTGGAAATGCCAACGAGTCATTATTGGGGTTATTTTACACTAAAATGGATTTGATTCAGCATCAATACTTTAAAGACTTTATCTGCCCTACAAAAAAACCTCTAGATAAGAGTCAATTCAAACGATCTCAATTCTCAGCCCCCTCTATGTAAGCTCACCTCATCTGGAGTGGCCAACGGTGTAGTCTGACCAGATTGAGTCAGCGTCTGATAACGTCCTGAGACCAGTTTGAGCGCCGCGACGCTTACCACAGCGGGCCAGAATATCACCACGAACATTATTCCGGACAGTTTGGAGGTCTAAGAAATTAAAAATAGAAAAATTATAGATCTCTATTAGCAGATCTGTATTAAGAGATCCATAGACCTGTATACAATTTCGTTAACTTTAACACGGGAAGCATTTGAAAGTCCATTTAACATGGGAGAAACCCCTTACTTTTTAAGTACAAGGGGTTTTAAAATAAACCAAAATTGAAAGGATTTGCAGTGGTGTGTTGGAGTGGTGCAAAGGAAGCAGACCTGGTTAAAACTACCGGTATATGTTCTCGCCCCCTTGAGCTCTTTATGACCAATCATACACATGGTCTACTCTACATGCCTTACACGGGAATATATTCTCCTCGAAACCTGACCATTGAGTGTTCTATTTAGGGGTGTGTACAATTCACAGGCACAGTTTAAACTTATGTTGCCTACCCTGGCAACACTCAACAGCCTCACAATTAAACAACAGAAAGCGGGGGATCTAACGGGCACCGCAACTATTTTATCCATCTAGACAAGTAGTATTCAACCTGGGCTTCTGATAAATCTCTAGAGGCACATAAAAACTTTAAAACTAGCTTAGGTGGCCGTATGGTCAAGGTCGTTACACTTCAAATATACTGGACTGCTTATGACTAAGGTTCGATTCCCGGTCAAGTGCATTTAGTTTTTACAAAATGGATTTCCCCTCTACATCTAGGCAAATATGGACACACTTCCTTACTCATGAGTCTTATCATAATTATACGTTTAGCCGGAACGGGTAATAAATAATGTGATACAGAGAAAATACTTTTATTTTAGACATATATAAATTTCTCAAATATTTAAGTCTCGAATTAACCTGTGGAATGAGACTTAAATTAGTAGGAAGGAACAAATTCACAAACTCTGGACATGTTTGCCTGAACAATCATATCTTACTACCCATTCTGGCAAGAACATATTAATCATGTTACTAGATAAAGGATGAGGAAATATAAGCATATTCAAGTTAAGGGTGCGTTTAAATCAAAATTTAAAACTAACCTTGCATCTGGCTGGAATTCAACCCTTATCTCCCCGACATCGGCAAAATAAACCAGAAGAGTCCGACGTTAAGTCCACGTGTCTACAGATTCTGGGCTATTTAGATATTTAAATTTGTTTATTTATTTAAAATATTTAAAAATATTTTACCAAATGTTTATGAAGGTAGGCAAATGCTTTTTACTATATTATATTTAAAAAATACCTAAAATAAAGTATTTAAAGTGAAATAAAAGCTAAACTACAATATTAAATAATTCCAACCTATATTATTTAAAATTACATACACACTTTTTTTGTTCGTATTTAACTGCAGGTAGGCACTGATGGCAGTGTTAAAGAGTCTTGGAAAACCGGTGGGCCGGTCAGATAAGTCTCGCGGGCCGTGAGTTTGCGAACCCTGCCTTACGACCCCATTAGACCACCAAGGTGGGTTCTAACAATCACAAATCTAACCTTTGCCTTCTCGTCAGACTGCTGCTCCCTCATTCGGCGAAGACCTCTGAATTTCACAGCTCGGAGATTGCGCTGTTGGCAGTGAATAGCTTGTATCTGGAGAGGATAAAAACACATTGAAATGTCAATTACAACTACTTTGGGTTAAAGACCAGTTTAAAAAACCACTGGGATGTATACATCTTTAACAATTTGAAGGAAACTACGGGAGGGAAACAAGCCATCGATGTTTGTTGGCGGATGAATTTGAAGAATATAATATTCATATAAATCAGACACCGTAACTCGAGTCTGTAGCGTGTATCTACTGAGTTCAGAGTACCAAGCTCGATTCCTGGCATAACTGAAAAGTGATCATTGTTGAAATGTGGGCTTACCCTTTCACAATGATTAATAACGGTTGGGGGACTGGATGTTGTGCCTGTCTTAGTCTTTAGTTATATTAGAAGATATTAAGCTAAGATAGGCCTAGCAACCCGGTAGTGGAAAATATATTGCATGGATGAAAAAATTACCCGGGCCAGGGGCTGGAAACCTAAATATTATCAAAATCAATGTTTTTGTTCTAGGTCTACAACAAGTGATTACAAATACATTTTAACTATATATTTATGTCTGTCCATTTATTGATACGTCTATCAATTTAAATTTTAATCGTGATAAACTACAGTAGCCCCACGGCTTCTTTGGTGCTGACTGACAGCTCACAGCTGACAGTTAACTACTTTGAAAAGTTACCAGACCAAATTATGTATCCCTACGCTGAACCATATGATATGCAAAAACATGTGTATCAGATGCCGTTTCCTTTAGTCAAAATTTAGGTATATATGCCTATCCACAAACAAGCTATTAAGGGACTCATCCCCCGACACCCAAACCCGATATTGCTAGCCGCACATGCAAGGTTACCACCAATAAACAAAGTAACAACTCTTACCATGTCTTCTGTTTTGGGCGGCGCCATGTTTAAAATCCAGGAGTACATGCTAGTGAACGCTCCTACCGCTTTCAGCGCTGCCAAGAGGGGAACAAACAAAACCCACGGGAGTGGACGTTTCCGCTCCGCTGGCTCTGCCGCTTCAGTCACAAAACCGTCTTCTTCGCAAATGTGAGCGATAGCTACACAAAATTAATTAACTAAATAAATACACAGCTACACAAAATTAATTATATAAATATAAGCTAGGGATGGGATCCTAAAACCCTCAAAGTTTTTCAAGATTTTATGAGCCAAGAAAATATATTTTTATCTTTCAAAATGTCTAGTTGGAATTTCTTTCAAAGATCTAATAGTTCTTATTAGGGGTTCGACCCGAGTATGATTATAGGAAAAACTTAACTAGACCCCAGACCATGGATTCAACACTTTAAATGAATGACATTCACGTTTTTAAACTCAAACATAATCAAATTTAGAACAAATTGTTAATAAATGAAGGGATATATATGCGTGAGGTTTGATAATAGCTCGATTATTAAAAAGGGATTAAGGAACAAAATTTACAAAAAGTAAAGCCAAAATCCAAGCAGTAAAAGCTTATTCTATATATTGTCCCTCCAATAAAGGGTAACATTTAGATAATTACCGCTTAAAGTTGTCATTTAAAATTTACAATATGAAAAACTACACATTAATTAGCTTTTAAAATGATATAATAGCTTAAAAATGAATCCTCTAATTTAAAATTAGTACAAAAAGTGCCGGTACTGATTATGTGGCTTTATAAGCTTAATAAACAGATTTATATTTCAAGATTAGATTATCAGTTAGTTTTAATTAAAAATACGCAAAACTAAAACATTTTAAAATCTATAGGCAATTTCATTTTAGACAATAAATTAAGACAACTTTTAATAAGTATGTCAAAAAAATCAGAATTACTTCCAATTAGTAAGAAATAAATTTGTAGTTTTGTTGTAAAATTCTAAGCTTCACATTTTAAAACTATTTATTGGTTTTCAATATATTACATGTCTACTGAATAAATAGTGTAAGGACATTATTAAATTTAATATTTCCAACTTTGGTATTATGCGTGATCCAACATTGTTTAATTCATTATTAATGAATGCTACACTTCCTGGCATTCTGCGGACAACCTGATCGGCCACCGTGGGCCAAATGTTGAGAAACACTGCCTTAAGAGCATTCAACTACAGACTGCAGGCTATTTACCACTTCAAGCAATTTTTAGCTAAGCCAAACTTATCCAAGAGGTCCAGGCGTTATTACAACTAAGTTTACCCCACCATAATTTATACAGAACGCACTCCGGGCGGTACTCACGCTCTTTAGATGGCAGTGGCCGAGGAAGTGTCCACTGGAGGGACTCTTCTACCACGTACAGGAATCTGCCCATCTGCTGCAGGGCGGACTGTCCCAGGGGCACGCTGGCCACCCTCTCCGCGGCGGATGACAACCAGTTGCTGAACCGTTGGGACACTCGTTCCATCGCCTGCACACATGGAATGGTTTACTTACTTTTAAAACGCAATCTCTTTACAACACAAGTCCTACCTGTCCAGGCTATACGCATCAGTATTAATATAACGGGGTAGGAATGAGGAAGGAAGCTTTTTATATATAATCTAGCAGTATTTGCACGGAAGGAGAGTGGAAAACCATTTATAAGTTTTAAAATATATTCCAAGTTGTATTAAACATGAGTCCCTATTTTAGTACCACAAAAAGCTTCCATATGAAATAGTGACATTCACTATAGATGTGAAGTTACGTAGCACAGGTGGAGGAGTCTAAAGGTCTATATTGTGTTTCATATGGGTGGAGGGTGATGAAGGTCAGGGGTCAAAGTCAAGAAAAAATCTTACGTAGTTTATGGATACGTCCTATCAGCTGGAGCCAACGGGCCAGTTTCATATGCGAAGCTAACCCATTCCATTATGATCAAGTTATGTGTGATCTTTATTTAGTATAGCACGCACTTGAGGCGCACTCACGATTACTATGAAACTGGCCCGTTCCACTCTGGTCTAGGTATGCTTGGTCTTGAATTTATCAAGCAAGCACTTGAGGTGTACCAAGTCTGAATATGAAACTGGTCCAAAGGGCCTCACTTGTTAAGTAGTCAAGTAGGATAGCTTAGTAATATACAAGAACGAGTTTGAATGAATGATGGAAAGCCCACGTATAAGTATAATACCTTATATTATTATTATTATTACCGCGTCTTACTATACGTTCGGGTCATACGCACTTACGCTAATGTGTAATGGTAGGGTGATTGTGATGTGAAATGGAGGACCTACAGTTTAACGTGGAACCCGAACCACGGTGGAGGCCTGGCATTCCTCACATTCACAAGATGTCTTGTCAGAGGTGAAGGAAGGGTTTGGTAACCAGATAAATCTGTGCCGGGGCCGAGGATTGAACTCCGGCTGCCAGCACAGAAGTCTGACACCTTACCCCTAGACCGCCAGGTCACCTATAATACTTTATGGAGTTTAGACTTATGTTAAATCTAACTACTCTGCTGGTAACACATCTCACAAACGACCTGGGACAGCAGTAATTATCTTAAGACATCCAACCTTAGAACATATCTCAAATCTGAAAAATCTCACATTTAAGGCATGATCAACCCAATATCTACCCAGTGTTCCAGATTAGGTATCTATTAGAAGCTATACATATTTCGCTCTAAGTTTGGTTTAACATATATAACGAGGAAAAATTAACTTTCCGTTCTCCAGGGGACTGGGCTATTCCTAAGTTTATTGTAGTTTATACAATGCATAGGTCAAGATGTTGTGCTGGAAGGAAAGTATCGGGACTTTTATAGGTATCTCAGCAAAACACCATTTTACCTCAATAGTGTTTTTTTTAGTTTGACTCCCTGACGAAAATAATTATGATTTATTTTTATTTAAGTGTGTACTTTTCTAGTAATATATACAACTATTTTTTATTATAATAGCGTTTTTACTCTGACATTCACTAAAAATAATGCCAGCACTAAACTGTAATCTAAGACCTAATTATAATTTTCGCTCATTTATTAATAAAAAGGAATGTAATTTTTAATCAGGCCATCAGAATGTGCTTAAAAATATATTACACGTGAAAGGTGCAGAAGAAAAAGGGAGATAGTAATTTTAAATCAAATTTAGCCAGTGCTGCTATATGTGAAAACTATTTTTAAATCTTTCTAACGCATTCAATTATGGTTAAAATATCTGTCAAAAAGAGCTGTCATATTTAAATATAAAAAAATATTTCCTTGAATTTTAACGTAGTTTTGAGATATTAAAGGTCTTGTCCTAAAAAATGTGTAATATGACCCCCTTTCTGATCCCCTAGTCCCCCAACCTGTATACTATATTTAACAAATAATTTTATTTCGATTCCAGGATGTAACCACCCATGAGCAATCTGAAAGAAACTATCAGTATTGTTATCTAAAGGAAAATACCGGATAAGTGAATTAATGATACTTTTTCCGCAATCCTGCACATATAAATAATGACAAGCCGGAATTACTTACGTCATCCAGCCTCTTCTTGGTTGTTGGGTTTTTAGATCCTTCCTCCATTTGATAACAAACTAGAACAATTTATTTTCAATTTAATTTTCAATACAATACTTACAAGATTAAAACAAACAAACTAAAATGATTTATTTTTAGCATAAAATATTTATTTCACAAGATATTTAATGCAATGAAATTCAGGAAGATAGCGGCGAGGAAAATTTGGTCCTCCCTTTCTTCAAGAAAACAAATAATTCTAAATCAAACTCTTAACATATGAAGAACCACCATATTAAGCACTCAGAATTTGAACGAATATAATAAACGTAATGTGGTAGTATAGGGAATTTGAATTAATCTTAGTGTTTCCAGCATATATATATATATATATTAAATTGGGTCAAAATAAAGCAAATATTCCTCCAGTAGAAACATAAAATTTAATTTTCTTCACACAGTGATATCAGGTGGTGCTGAATATGTCAAGAGTGTCCTGGATTTTAGTGAAAACTCTTCATTTAAAAAGTTTGTCATTTAATGCGACATGACATTCAACAAATGTTGATATCACCATATGAAGAAAATTAAGCCCTTTGTACTCTGGCAATATTTTATACATTTTGAAAAATAAATTTAGCTATAAAAACATTGACATTTTCTCGCGTCCCCTACACGCCACCTTAAAAGACTAGGCTATATGCTTGGTATTCAAAATGATCAAAATCTTCCTTAAAATTCCCAATCTGAATAAAATACAGAATAGCTGTTAAATGCTACTCTCGCCCTCCCCCATAAATTAAATTTCTGTGTCGTACACTGTCATCGTAGACCAATACATCTCTTTCCCAAACACGCGGACTTGTTTATCGGAAAATTAACAGTCTAGTTTTCAAGAGAGGGTCTTTTAAAAAACACATTTATGGTAAACATTGATAATATTCCCAATTATATTTTATGATTGCTATTATCAATCAAAATTGACAGCTGTAGATAACACTTAACGTATGAATATATTAAAATAGTTCTATAGACTTTCTAGCTGTCAAAAGTTATAAAAATTGCGGAGAAAAGGCAATTTTTTTTTCACACAGACTTTTAGAACCATTTAGAGCTTTATATTTACTAATAACAATGAGATACGGATCAGGAGAGTACAATTTAAAAATAAATTTAACCCCAATTTAAGTGAAAGTAGGGTAAGAAACCGTCTAAGATATCCGCCCTATGTTCGAACCCCTATCTCCCAATCGTCTGCAAGCCAACCCGAATTAAGTGTAACATTCAGACAGCATTAGCATGGGTATACATACACTGGGTTTTAAATACTTGCCCCGGTATCAAACCAACCATCAAAGCTGACAAGACCTTAGATCGCTGCCGTCACTATTTATTACCAAGATAACCGAATAATTTGAATAAATCAAGAAATTACATCAATCCCTCAACTAAAGCTTTGTCGATTATATTCGTAAATATGTATTGTATCAAAATAAGTAAAATCTTACGCCACTTCAAACACGTTCCCATTTGACGCTATTAAATTAATCGTGCGATATCACGTTGAAATGTATCGATAAGGGTGCAACATATCAAGATAGCTCATAAAAGGAATACTTTAGTACAAAAAATATAGATCTGACCATAGCTCAAGATACCAAACGATGTAATTTCTCACGTATTTAGACCGAAACAATTGTTTTAACATAAAAACTTCATAAATACCGCATTCAACTCATGTCCCCTACACTCCCACCTTAATTATTATAGATAAAATTATCATGAACTTCTCAAGATACTTGATTTAATATAAACGATTTATTAAAGTGTACATATGATTGAAAGTGATCACATGTTTAGACTAGTTCAGTAATAGCTTGACAGACCTTCATACACTCACCTGCACAATGAAATAACGTTGTTGCAAGCGCAGAGCCACACACTTGAATGATCGAAACTCTGGCAGATTGAGCCGACCACTACCTTGGTCTGTTCGCGCGTGACGTCACGCCTCCTGATGCATTTCGGGTAGAAACATGTGGCCACAAGGACCAATCCCACTGTTGATTATGGACGTTGCCTTTTGGATTGTTTGTTGTTGTCAAAAGGAAAAGTGTGGCTATTCAACATAGTCTACACGAGTAACACCAAAGATACAGTACAATTTTTATTTCCCCAAGGAATAACCTTTTCGCAAAACAAAAACATTTTTATTTGCGGCCAACGTGGATAAAATTTTATTATATTATTTTGGATATTTAATATGTATTGATACTATCTATCAAAAGTAACAAATTCAGATCATATGACTTGACGTATGAATACGTAATAATGTATGTAGTAATTATCTATGGGGGAATGCCAGGCCTCCACCGTGGTTCGGATTTCACGTTAAACTGTTAGGTCCTTCATTTCATCTCACAATCACCCTACCATTACACATTAGCGTAAGTGCGTATAACCCGAACGGGTAGTAAGACGTGGTTATAATAATAATAATAATAATAATAATCAATGAACATTTTATTGTACTTAGATCTGGTTGGTCGATATTTTATGTCCATCTGGGAATAAATTGATGGAATATTTCCGACTTAATAATAACAATATATCTCGCAAGTGTCATTTAGGCACTACTTTTCTAGTGGATCTTAATTAGTATACTGGTACTTAGTCGGTGGAGCATTTTGTCTTCTGAGCTAAGGGTCCCAGGTTCGATTCCCAACATGGTCGAATAAATATCATCGGTTTTATTGCGGACCAACCCGTTGACAGTGATGACTGGGAAAATGGGTTTTAATGTTTCTTCTAGAATTAAGTTAGTTTGTAAGTCAGGTTCTTATATTATTATTATCACCGCGTCTTACTACCCGTTAGGTCTACACGCACTTACACTAATGTGTAATGGTAGGGTGTATTGTGAGATGAAATGGAGGACCTACAGTTTAACGTGGAATCCGAACCACGGTGGAGGCCTGGCATTCCCCACATTCACAAGGTGTGATTAATACACGTATTATAAGAGGTGAAGGAAAGGTTTGGCAATCAGATCTGTGCCAGGACCGAGGATTGAACACTGGACCTCCAACACAGAAGTCTGACATCTAACCCTTAGACTTCCAGGTCACCATCAGGCTCTTATAGAATCATTAGGTTAAAAAAATACCCCAAATAAATAAATAATTATTTTAATCTTACGGTCAGACCAAACTAAGTTTTATTACATTTATAAACAATGATTGAGGGATGTGGATACGGAAGGTATTTTAAGATAAGGTGCATCCACATTAGTATATTACTTCTCTCTACAATTTATTAAAATAGGCATTCGAACCACGGCCTACCTCATCAACGGCGACGCAAGTCTGATAGCTTAAAGCTGCTGCTGGTGGTAAATTTAAGGTCTAGAGTCTGGTTGCTGTGTTGGTGTTGGAACTAAGTGAGGCCAGCCAACTATTAATACTGTGTCGATTAAACAACGCCCGGCTTCCGATCTGAAATTAATAATTTGATAGCTATTTACAACGAAGGAGAGTAAAAGTTGACAACCTTTGGCACTGTCCGTATCTTGGACCTCCTGACCTAGGCGACCTTTGACCTCAAATATCATCATCGCCCTGGCATCAACTCGTCTATATTTTTATTATTACTATCACAACCACTGCGAGTAATTGTGCTTTGACATAATCCAATTTTCATAGGAAGGCTCCTATCTGAAAGCTAGAAAAGCTACTAGAGCTTTTCAAGTATTCATACGTCAAGTCTTGTTATCTGTAGCTGTCACTTTTGATAAACTATATTATCAATACCTATAAAATAACACCAATAATATACTAAAATATTATCAATTTAGGCCATAAAATGTTTATATTTTCTAAAAGGTCTACTTTTTAAAATTGGACTGTACCCCTCCTCAGAGCTAAGGGATAGTTTCATAGTCAAATTTAGTACGCCTCAAGTACGGCGCTACACTAAGTTCATGACGACACCTACCTAAACAAGAATGGAATGGGCCAGTTTCCTATGAGAGAACGGCCCATTCCATTCTGGTTTAGGTAGGTGTCGTCTTGTATTTAATGTAGCACCGCACTTGTGGCGTACTAAATTTGACTATGAAACTGACTTTAAGTGTTTAATTTTGTTGACTATAAGCTTTAAGGATTAAGGGTGTATTAGGTTGTTCTTTTTCCCTAAATGGTTTACCACAATCTCTTCCAGGCAAATGCTGGTGTATTTTTTTTAGCGCTGCGTCTTATGAACTGTTCAGGTTATACGCATGTGTACTAATTACGTTAGTGAGTTAGGTATGTGGAAGGTTGAATTTAGAGGAAGTGTACTCGCATTTTCGGGAAGGAGGATTGAAAAACTATTTAGGAAAAAACTTTCAGTACACCCAACCGGGATTCAAACCTCGACATCCCTGTCATCGGCCCTCTAGTCTAACACAAAAGTGACGCCATAGACCACGTGGCCACCAATAATAATGATAATAATAATAATAATAATAATAATAGAAAACTGATTCCAGGGTAGTGGCGGAGTCCAGAAGGTCGAAGGTCGCCCTCCCTACCCACACTGTTTACATTATTTCATCCTTACGGTTGTTTGTTTGAAGCGTATCAAAGTAAATTTGGTTTCCTTCCAGAACTCTAAATCCGCTAAATTGAGGAAAAAACATGTTTTAAGACTGTCCCTGTCGATTTAATAATCAATTTAACTTAATCTGAGGTGCTACTCTCGCAATATACTAAGACTGCCAATAACGGTAAAATAAAGGTTCGAATCTCTGTCGGATGTATTTTTTAATTGATTTAATTAGCACCACGTCTTACTACCCATTTGGGCTATACGCTTAAGTACTAATTACGATAATGGGTTAGGGATTGGGAAGGTTGAATTAAGAGGAAGTGAACCAGCATTTGCGTGGAGGGAGAGAGGAAAGCAATTAAGGAAATTTTACTCCAGTTCACCCGACCAAGATTTGAACCTCCATCTCTCCACCCTTGGCAGTTTTGCTCAACACGAAACTACGCCACCAAGGTGGGTTTGTCGGGTGTAGTGAGGGTGGTATTTTCTTAAATGGTTTTCCATTCCGTCTCCCACTCAAATGCGGGTACATTTACTCTAAATATAGCCTTTCTAATCCTTAAAACCATTAGAGTAATTAGTACAAAAGTGTATAACCCAAATACGGTGATTAAAAGAAAATTAAAACAAAACAAAATGACATTAAATGTCAACATATTGTTGAATATAAAATTAAATGTTGACATATTGTTGGATGTAAAATTAAATGTAGCCATAGAAACATTTTTATTATTTACAAGTAACTCAAAATCTTAAGTGACACTCTACCCCCTCAACCGGAATTTTCATTCTTGTTACAAATTCACCCAGATATGTACCTCAACGCCGCGTTGCAGATTCTGAAACAATCCATGTCTCGCAAGTCCCCTCTCTTCTCCTTGATCGGACGGAGCCCATCCTTGGTATCCTCGTGTAAACTAGGAACGAGAAGTCAGGGGGACGACCCCCCGAACAGACATAGCCCCGAGGGGGTATCATCAGGACGATCCTCCGCTTCCCAGTCCGATCCTGACGACAAGGCCACCGAACCGCAGCGGGTCGTCCCTCTCATGGAGGCCAGACGTTTCTTCGTCGACGTCCTGACGAGCTCATCCGTCAATGACAACTACGCCCAGCAGATGGCCGACGCGCTCCTGTTCGCGGACTACAACGGGATATACAGTCATGGGCTGAGCAGACTGGGTAGGATAGGATATAGACTGGAGAGGAACATAGGATATAGACTGGAGAGTTAACATAGGATATAGGCTGGATAGTAACATAGGATATAGACTGGAGAGTAACATAGGATATAGGCTGGATAGTAACATAGGATATAGGCTGGAGAGGAACATAGGATATAGGCTGGAGAGTAACATAGGATATAGGCTGGATAGTAACATAGGATATAGACTGGAGAGTAACATAGGATATAGGCTGGATAGTAACATAGGATATAGACTGGAGAGTAACATAGGATATAGACTGGAGAGTAACATAGGATATAGGCTGGATAGTAACATAGGATATAGACTGGAGAGTAACATAGGATATAGACTGGAGAGTAACATAGGATATAGGCTGGATAGTAACATAGGATATAAATTTTCAAAAAGGTTTCGGAACCTCTCTGTTGGGCTTCAGTGTGTGCAGTGTGTTGACTGTTCACGCAGGAATGTACGTGAATGATCTAGAGTCCGGCGCCATGGACGGCAATGCCTGCCCTGTCCTCCTGAGGGAGTCACCCTCCACAGGATGGGTGGATGGTCAGAACGGCCCAGGGGTTGTCATCGGTAACTTCTGCATGCAGCTGGCGATACAGAAGGCCAAAGAAGAAGGAGTGGGACTGGTGTCCGCCAAACGTCAGTCCCTCTTGCCTAGAAATTTCTAAGGGGCTTTTATGGAATAACGTGCCGAGTACCTTAGCTTAGTCAGCAGCGTGTCTGCTTGCCGAGCTTAGGGTCCCGCGTACGAATATCGACAGGGTCCAAACATTCATGATTGGTTAATTTTGGGTTCACCCTTTTCATAGTGATGAATTTACGGCCAAGGGTCTGGGTATTGTTTGTTGTGTATTTAAGTCGGTTTATAAGTCGTGTACTGATATAACTAGTAGGCTCAAAACGTGAACTTTATGGTGGGAAAATAGGAGACGTGAGTAGAGGTAAGTGTTTTACAGTTTGTACAGTAAAACCTTTCTTTTTCGGCCAAAATAAATCATATATTGTTCCAGTATAAACATAAGTTTAATTTTCTTCACATGGTGATATCAACAGTTGTTGAATATCTATCTGTCAGGTGTGTCCTAGAATTTAATGACATATTTTTCTCTTCGTTTAAAAAGTTTGTCATCTAATGCTGCTATGCTCATGACAGATATTCAACAACTGTTCATATCACCATGTGAAAAATATTACACTCTATTTTTCTACTGAAGCAATATTTGATTTATATTGGCAAAAAATAAGCTTTGATATAAACCTGCAAAAGTACTTTCCTTAGCTCGTGTTCACTTACACTCCCACCTTAATTAACTGAATTAAAAAAAATCTTAACCTTGGGTTTGCTGGGTTATCTTGGAGTTGTGAAAATAAAAACACAATTTCTAGGGGTGTGTTCACGCTTAATATTCAGTTTTACCCACTGGTAGGGTAAAAAAAATATCATACGATTCATGACTTTGTACATAAATCATTATTGAATTCGGTAAAGGTCAATTATTATTACCATAGTATTAAAATAATACAAACACTAGCTTTTTTTTTTTAGAGAAACCTTAATACAATTTTAAGTAATCAAATTTACCCGCTGCGGGGGCCGCATGGTCTAACGTGCTACTCTCGCAGTAGACTAGACTGCAGATTAAGATTAAGGTTCAAATCTTGGTCGGGTGTACTGAGACTTGTTTTTTTCCAAAATGGTTTTCCAATCTCATTACAAACAAATACGGGTACGCTTCCTCTAAATATAACCTTTCTTATCCCTAAACCTAAAAGCGTAATTAGTACATAGGCGTGTAGCTCAAACAGGCAGTAGACGC
This sequence comes from Timema shepardi, assembly GCA_902151425.1. Taxonomy (NCBI): domain Eukaryota; kingdom Metazoa; phylum Arthropoda; class Insecta; order Phasmatodea; family Timematidae; genus Timema; species Timema shepardi. The sequence goes on along the minus strand of CABFVX010000485.1, from coordinate 21,114 downwards.
AGTGCGAAAAAAATCTCTTCGCTTGATGGATAAAGTTTTCAAAAACGAATATACAATGTTATTTAAAAAATTTTATCAATACAATTATTTTAAATTTTAAATTTTCAAAAATCACTATACAGTAAACTACCGTTCATTTCAGAATTAGGGTCGAAATTTAAAAAATAATCTCGAATAGTGACCATATATTATTATAATAATAATTATTATTAGCACTGCGTCTTACTACCCGTTCGATTTATACGCTCAGTGACCATATAAAAGTTAAATGCCAAGTTTGAACAAATTTCCTTAAACTATTTAAGATCTAGGTTTAGGGACAGACAGACATATATGAGACAGACAGACTTGTAAAATACTTTTTTTGGGAATTAGGGGACGCATTTAAAAAAAAAATTAGCACCGCGCCTTAATAACCGTTCGGGTTGTACGCTGAAATGGAGACACACAAAACGTAAAAATTATCACAATCTCAAGAGCAAAAATTTTCCCGATTACATTATACTTTCTCTTTACATTAAGAAAGTAAAGATTGTAGGTAAATAACTGAACTTGAAAAGTTGATTCC
>CABFVX010000485.1:0-20504 GCA_902151425.1 Timema shepardi | reverse complement strand
CCCTGCGATTACGACCATTTTCTGTGATTTCAGTGTAAACCCATTATGTCTTGAATCATGTTAACACGTTCCAGTCATGTTCATCATGTTGACACATTCCAATCATGTTCACAGGTTCCAACAATGTTCACAGGTTCCAATCATTTCGTGGTGAACAGCTGGTTTACCATGCAGGCCAAGAAGGAGAATCTATTGGTAAGATAGAAGTATTCTTACATTAGGTTTGTGGTATTTAATTACTATACAATTATCTGGCCTCGTGGTGTAGTGGTCAGTGCACATGACTACGAGCTCAGGGATCCTGGGTTACATTCTCGGCTGGTGCCTTGGGTATGTTTCCAGAAAGGGAAAATACCCCAACGGTCACCAGGGTTTGGTTAGTTAGGCTTAAGTAGGTTTAAGTGTTTATACTGGTTCCACACCCTCATACTCATTATCACCATTATACTCACTATTACCATCTTAATCACTATTAGCATCTTAACACTATTACCATCACACTCACGTTCACCATCTTACTCACTATTAACATCTTACTCACTATCATACTCACTGTTATCATTTTACTCCCTATCGCCATCACACTCACTATTAACATCTTACTCACTATCATACTCACTGTTATAATTTTACTCCCTATCGCCATCACACTCACTATTATCATCTTACTCACCATCATACTCACTATTACCATCTTACTCACTATCGCCATCACACTCACTATCATCATCATACTCATTGGGCCAGTTTCATTGTCAAATTTAGTACGCCACAAGTGCGGTGCTACACTAAATACAAGACAACACCTACCTAAACTCGAATGGAATGGGCCGTTCTAGCATAGGAAACTGGCCCATTCCATTCTGGTTTAGGTAGGTGTCGTCATAAACTTAGTGTAGCGCCGCACTTGAGGCGTACTAAATTTGACTATGAAACTGGCCCATTATCGCCATCATACTCACTATCACCCTCCAACTCACTATTATCATCTTACTCACTATCGCCATCATACTCACTATCTCCCTCATACTCACTATCACCCTCCTACTCACTATTATCATCTTAGTCACTATCTCGCTCATACTCACTATCACCCTCCTACTCACTATCACCATACCCTCATCTCATCGGAATATGTAAAGAACCTCCCTATAAAGGATGTACTATTAGTACATTCGGGCGTACCCAGGGGAGCGGTACGTTAGTACTGGCTAATCTTTCAATTACTGGACTACGAGTGATGTATCCCAGATGCGAAAGAATATTACCATACAATTTATGTTAATAAACGTGTGTTACCGATCAGTTTGATATCTTGGTCATGGCATTTCTTTCTCACGCTCCGAATCACTAGTCCATTAGTTCAAACCTGACCAGCAGCCACTAACGTTAATTTTCCAGAGTGTTGTACATATAATTTAATTCACTGGTTTTATAAAACGTTTGTACTAACTAATGTTTGTGTAAGGAAGAGCGCCCACCGAAATGACGTGACGTATGATCTGACGCGTGACCTGCTATTTATTTAACATGCACCTTCAGGTTAAACCAATGTAGACATATGAATTGGCTACGGATTTCACATAAATGCTTGTTTTTTCTCCTTTGATAAAATTAATATGCCAGCTTTACCAAAAAGTATTTTACGTGTCATCCAACGAACCTATACAGTTTTATCATGCATATTATTACATATTTAATATGCTAGTGAATATTTTGGGGGAATATGAATATAGTGTGAATAAATCCGTTTTTATCTGCTGAATTAACATGGTCAACAAAACTATTTAAATATACCAAGAAGTGATTATGCGAGAAAATACAGTACAATAATTTAATCCACCAATTGTAGGAAAAAGGGAAAGTTAAAGTTGGACTATTCTGGTGCAGTATCTGGTATTTTGATTTCTTCATTTCAGAGTTTGTGCCTGACCAATACTTCCCCCCTGACGGCTCCTCCTGGATCTAGAGAAGTAAGTAAGGGCACCCTGCGTAGAAAATTCGTGCGGTTTTTCCTACTTTTAGGAAATAGACAACCTCAAAGATGTAATTCATTTGAAGCTTACGCCGCGCCGCGTCATTGCAATAATAGTTGCCCACCCCTTTTTTAAATTTATATACAATTACTTATTATTTATTAGAAAACATTTATATAATTATATGATATAAAAGCTACTAGATTTTTATTAATTTTGAAATTGATTCACTCTACATCCCCACTAATAATAATAGTAATACTAATGGCGTGGCTGGGCTCATTGAATCTGTAGCTTAGTTCGTAGTTCGATGGCCTAATTAACCAAACTATGGTGAGCATGGGAACTAGTCCTCGGTAAAAGCCAGGAATCGAACCTGGAATATCTAAGTCAGTAACTAGGAGCTATGACCACTATATTACGGGGCCGGTTATTCCCACAAAGAGAATATGTTTTTTCCCAAATTTAAAACGTTATTAAATGAATGTCCTATTTGAGGAGCTTATTGGACGAGAGGCAGGGTGGGGGAGGGGCAGGTGTTAAGCTCGCAATCTCCCCACCATACAACGACGTCTGCACATTATAACATACACACAACTCTAAAAAGACTACTAAAATCATATTTTTGCTAGAAAAAACAAAACACGTGCGTGTTGTGTAAGGATCAAATAGTGGATATTGGATTAGGAAAACATTGTGCCATAGTTTTTAATTTACTCGGCACGACAAAACAAAGGTGCTGTACTGGTGGTGAGAGTTGTTCTAAATGGTTCAAATGTTACGCCGACAGGCCGCTTTGGGGACCAATCCGATAGGTTTCGGGGCCCCAGCAAAGAATTGTGATGGTGTCAGCGTGGATATCTCAACGTCGGCAGGGTCATTGGGGCAGGTGAGCTTCGGTTTATTTTATAGTAGATATTGAAAAAAATAGATCAGGGAAATTTTCTCATTTTGTGATAAGCATCATCATAGTGACATCGTCAGTCAACATGGGCAAGGTAACCCCCGGTTTGTTTATTGGTGAATATAGTAATTTCGCCATTTTAGCCATTCCTATCAATTATGAAATATGAAGGAACCAAAACTGGAACTATATCAGTTCAACCTGAGTCTAGGGCAGAGAGACAAGGCTTACACTAGGGCAGGGTTCGGCAACTTTTTGTGGCCCCTATCAAATTTTACAGTAATATCAAAGGTCCTGTGATCCCCCCTCGTTTCACCACTCTACGTTTAATATTTTTTTCCCCTAACATATTGTATTTGTCATTATTTCCCCCGATATCTATGTCCCTGTCTACACAAAAATTTCATAAAATAGATAAAATGTACACTCAGATTACCCCGAATGGTAACAGTCTTACCTTGACAGATTATACTATGACCCTATCTTATAAGCTGTACCATAGTGGAACCAAACAAGGCAGCAGTCTTACCTTGACGGATTACACTATGGTACAGCTTATAAGCTGTACCATAGTGGAACCAAGCAAGGCAGCAGTCTTACCTTGACTTATTACACTATGGCCCTATCTTATAATTTGTACCATAGTGGAACCAAACAAGGTAGCAGTCTTACCTTGACTTATTACACTATGGCCCTATCTTATAAGCTGTACCATAGTGGAACCAAGCAAGGTAGAAGTCTTAACCTTGACAGATTACATTATGACCCTATCTTATAAGCTATACCATAGTTGAAACAGGCAAGGCAGCAGTCTTACCTTGACTTATTACACTATGGCCCTATCTTATAAGTTGTACCATAGTGGAACCAAGCAAGGTAGCAGTCTTATCTTGACATATTATACTATGGCCCTATCTTATAAGCTCTACCATAGTGGAACCAAGCAAGGTAGAAATCTTACCTTGATGGATTACATTATGATCCCATCTTATAAGCTCTACTGTAGTGGAACCAAGCAAGGTAGAAGTCTTACCTTGACGGATTACATTATGGCCCTACCTTATAAGCTCTACCGTAGTGGAACCAAGCAAGGCAGCAATCTTACCTTTACAGATTATACTATGATCCTATCTTATAGGCTGCACCATTATGGAACTAAGCAAGGTAGCAATCTTACCTTAACCGATTATACTATGAGCCTATCTTATAGGTTGAACCATAGTGGAACCAAGAAAGGTAGCAGTCTTACCTTGACCGATTATACTATGAGCCTATCTTAGAGGTTGAATCATAGTGGAACCAAGCAAGGTAGCAGTCTTATCTATGACTTTCAAACTAACATGACTATTAAGGCACTAGGACAATGAGGGAGGAAAATACAAATGACAATAGAATTTGTTGTATTCAATGAAATCATTCTATTCCCAAAGATCCATTCTACGCTCCTATACCAGTTACCTTTCGTGTCCCGGATATTTAGCTCTTAATGATCAACAAATATGTGGATTCTTGGATTTTTCAGAGGGGAAATGTCAACTTTTAAACTATGTTTACAAGTCTATATAATTATGTATACAGTCATAGAAAATAGTTTGGTGTTCATTCCAGTAAACAATAAACTAGTGTACTGTTAAATGATTGATCAAGGTATAACCTAAGCGGAATATATGATTGATACTATCACTGTACCTAGGCCGACCCCTTAAAGTGAGAATGTAGGGAATAGGAGTTTAGGGCAGTATTTTCGCAGTTCTTATATCAAACTTATGTTTTAAAACTAATTCTCCAGTAGTAACATAGAGTTTCATTTTCTTAACATGGTGACCTCAACAATAATTGTTGAATATCTTTAAAGGTTGTCCTGGAATTTAATGACAACTTTTTCTCTTCATTTTAAAAAGTTTATCATCTAATGCCACCATGCTCATGACGGATAATCAACAACTGTCTATATTACCACGTGAAGAAAATTAAACTGTTTGTTTCTAGTGAGGCAATATTTTATTTATTTTGGCAAAAAAAGTGTTGCTATAAAAACTGTGTTCATTAACTCGCGTTCTATACACTTGTAGGTACACCTCAATAAGACAAATCATTCAACTCCCAGGACGTCAATATTATTCACGGACAAACACTAATATAATTTTCTTTCACCCTGCTGGAAATCGATACGTGGGGTTCTAAGATGCACTACCGACTCTTCCAAGGTGTCGGAAAGTTCAATTTGTTTTCCATGCACTCCAGATAGAGCAGCACGTGCTCACCAAACGCCCCCTACCGGAGAACTGGGCCCAAGATCTCGAAGGGAGTCCAACCACGGACCCTCAAGTTGCCCTCAAGGCAATGTGCCTGATGCCTTTTGGTGGTCCCGAGTCAAGCTACAAGGGGTATGCCCTCGCCACCATGGTAGAGGCCTTGTGCAGCATTCTTGCAGGTACATCCACAATGTACGAGGATGTTTTTAAGGTTTACCCTTTACCAGGTAGAATTGTGACTCAACTGTGCTCTTGAGGAGTCACGCGTTCTCCAAAAAACAAGCGTAAAACATAAAAGGGGGTCATGTGACTAGCTCTAATCCAATCAAAATATTTCCGCCTCATCGGATCGAGCTGTTCTGCTTTAGTTCAACTCATCTCTACTTCGTATGCTCTGCCCAAGATCTTCAGCACGGGAGAACCAATCACATCACAGAACCAACACTCTCAAATCAGTGCGCATGCGCTGTAGAGTAAGAAGCAAGCAGACATCTCAAATCTGTGCACATTCGTTGTAGAGATAGAAGCAAGTAAACATCTCAAATCTATACGAATGTGCTGTAGGGCTGAAAGCAAGTAGACATCTTCATTGGTTGTTGTGAGGAGATTTGAAATAACTCGTTAATGAGAAGCAAGCGTATCGATGCATTGGATTGTGCCATGACACAGCATTATGGTTTGTAAACATCCATCGAGACAATGATCTAAAATATATGTTTATCTCCTAGAAAATAAAATATGTTGATAATCATATGCAATGAATCACGGGTCAACATATAGCCTGTCAATTGCTGCGATACTCAAGTAGATTCTGCTCTCTATTTTCTACGAACATGTTAAGTATGTTCAATTTCCTTCCATTGTGGGTGGAAGTAGCTTTGCTCTTTCCAATTTCATGATATGATAAAACAAGAACCGTTTAGTTCATTATGTGTCTGTCCCCAGATTCTATGTACGGTCCTTACGTTCGGCAAAGGAGAGACGGTCCAGGAGAGAGTAACCTCGGTCAATGCTTCGTGGCCATCAACCCCGAGCTCTTCGCTCCGGGTTTCAAAGACAGACTGAGCAACCTTTTAGAGAGTCTCAGAGACCTAGAGCCGGTAATAGATCTCTTAATTATGTCATTAACAGGAGAAATAAGGGGAAGCCACACGACACACATTTTCCAGGACGACTTATGTATATCAAACCCCACCAGGACTTATAAAACAGCTTTCTTTAAATTAACTTTAAAATGACGGAGACCTCTTTTAACCACAATCTAAAGTACATTATAATGGTCTCGTGATTGTCTAACAGGTGGCAGCACTAACTAAAGATGAGTTAAAATTGGACATTCCCCCCGTGTCCTCTGTACCCACCAGGTCTAAAGGCCTGTGACATGAACAGGGTTATATTCCGTTCACGATAGGTTTTTACCTGGATGACAATTCGAAAATCATATGTTTAGGTTTTGGGTAGCCAACACTTGTAAAATATCACAGTTCTGTTATAAATGTAATGATTTTTAATTACCTGTTATATATTACCTACATTTAAAATAACGTAAACTCAAGTTTTCTCATAATATTTCTTTTTTTTAATAATTTCTTTTTATCCAACTCGAAACAATATTTTAAACATAATTGAAAGTACTTATTTTTCGTTTTGGAACGTTATTGATTATGTTTAATATAGTGCACACATCAATACCTTTACGTACAGGCATCGTATTTACTCGGAAAAAAGAAAATTGTTGTCATTTTTTTTACATACAATAAATGATTTTATGATTATTTTATCGTATTTTGAAATATCTAACTGAATAAAATATTTTCATCAACTGCGTGTCTGCATCATTGTAAAAAACTTGTTTACCGTCATGTTCAACCATATGTTTTAATTTCTGAAAATTTAAAAATGACACCTGGACACGGGAATCGAACCCGGGACCTTCGGCTTAGTACCGAGTCGCTGATGGCTGCGTTGTCTGATGGCTGTGATCTTATATAATCACATGTTTATAAGCTGACGACTTCCACGTCTATCTCAGACTCTGCCTTAAAATATGAGTGAAGAATGACCTTGGGCACGGGACGAATCCTGGATAGCTCAGTGGTAAGAGCATTGGCGTACTAAGCCAAAGGTCCCGGGTTCGATTCCCGTGTCCAGGTGTCATTTTTCAATTTTCAGAATATGATATCTATGAGATAGTATCCTCTCTAAAATGCATCAACAATATCTTCGGCTATTTGTTTCATCATATGTTTTAAATTATTCAGTCACCATTTTGAAGCTATGTTCGTTAGAAGTTTTTGTGAAAGTGGTGTGAATATTTTTTTAAGTGGAATAAAACTATAAATAAACTTTGTGTCCGACCTCAAATAAATATATAAATAATATTGGACTAAATTACTGTGGTTAACTATCACATTAATATATTACCATCTGTTTTCATTACAGTCATCCAAAGTGATAGATGTCAGCTGTTGGCGTGGTGATATATTAAGGATTACTTCTAGTAACATTTCGAGCTGTCATCCAGGTAAACTTAGCTCGTGAGTGACTTATATATCCACTGACAGTGGTTCCTCTCTTTGTTCTAGGTGGATAAAGCTCATCCAGTTTTGGTGCCCGGGGACCGGGAGTACCTCAACCAATGCAAGATCCATGAAGAAGGAGGGATTAGATATACAAAAAAGGCCTTACATATAGCTGTAAGCATCCTTTATTTGTGCGACACACGTCAGCAAAAGTCATCGCGTTTTGAAGGTTCATTATGCACACGGCATTTACAGTCCATAAAAAAAAAGTAGTTGGGGAGGATAGATCATATCAGTTCTGCCAATATCCTTGTGATGGAGAGTGGAAGATGGATCCGGAAGTCATCTATTTTGCGTATCATCACATTACGTTGAAAAGACGAAAAAAAAATTGAATATTTATTCCATCAACTTTGCTAGATTTAACGTTTGGGCATTTTTAAATCTCAGGGAAAAAACAAAGGAATTTTGATTGGTAACACAAATCACACAATTATTTCTATCCATTGACTTTAAAATTTTGTTTTTTTACTCTTTCGATGATGAATACCAAATTACTTTCTTTTTCTTGACCTCATCTTTAAAACGTTCACTATCAAAATCATCCTTTTTTTTATAAAAATGAAAAAAAAAAAATCAATTATTCAAATTACATAATAATTCCTCTCTTAAACCTTCACGCAACTGGACTAATCTTTTCTACTAGGCAGGGGTTGGCAGCACTGATTTTTAAACAACGGATGGAAGACAAGCGATGCGTTTGCATACATGGATCCATAAGATGCCATGTACTTAGGACATTTCACGCAACAATTGCCGCTGACTTTCTCTAGGACACGACGGCATGTTTTTCCAAACGCGAGGGCAGCTTTTTCGGAGGTCAGAGCATAAAGGGACTCATTTGTTACCAGTGACTTACAAAACGCGACGGCTTTTGCCGTCGTTTGTCACGCGGCACACCAAGACTACGCAGCTCATTCGAATGAAAACGTGATTTCAAGTCACGGTTCTCATAATTGTATACGCGATACATTTTTGAGAATTTTACAAATCTCTAATCTCTCGATTACCATAGGACTAGAAGGATTCAAGGAATCGAAGAATCTAACTTTCCATTGCTAGTGGATTATATAAATATTTCACTGCTACTACTGAGTTCTAGAACGTGAAATATTTGTCTGTGAATTCCCAATATATGTTGGATGATGTCTGGAATGTGCCAAGAAATATAACCTTGACCTTTACAAGACAATACATGATGAGTATGACGCCATTGACTACGTGCTCATCAATACATGTCAATGCATGTCAAATGACATTTTATTTTTACGTGTTTTTGTTGTCATTTTCAGGCTGAACTGGCGGCGAGAACATCTGTGGAACCGTTGAAACTGATCATAAAACCCGATGAGGAACCAAAATTGACTCAATAAACTAAACAATACTCAGGCTCTGTATTAACTAAAACATTAATAACACGTCAGGTAAAACACGGATATTCATCTGATTTAAGTTTATTTTTAACCATTTGTATTAGCTGGCATTTCAAATTTGACTCAAACATATGTGTATATATTTGTAACGAAAAATAAATAAAGTAATTGTTAATATTTTGTGGATTTTGTGTTATAGCTATTAAGCTTTTCTTTATGAGTGACATGACGCACCATCCAAGGAGGAAAAGCAGGAAACCTCGTACATATTGTCCAGAGAGACAAAGGAAGGAACCTCGTACATATTGGTCAAAGAGAAAACGTAGAGAACCTAGTACGTATTGACCAAGGAGAAAAAGGAAGAAACCTCGTACGTATTAACCAAGGAGATAAAGGAGGGAACCTCGTACGTATTGACCAAGGAGCTAAAGTAGGGAGCCTCGTACGTATTGACCAAGGAGATAAAGGAGGAAACCTCGTACGTATTGACCAAGGAGATAAAGAAGAGAGCCTCGTACATATTGTACAAGGAGGAAAAGCAGGAAACCTCGTACATTATTGTCCAGAGAGACAAAGGAAGGAACCTCGTACATATTGGTCAAAGAGAAAACGTAGAGAACCTAGTACGTATTGACCAAGGAGTTAAAGGAGGGAACCTCATACGTATTGACCAAGGAGATAAAGAAGGGAACCTCGTACTTATTGACCAAGGAGTTAAAGGAGGGAACCTCATACGTATTGACCAAGGAGATAAAGAAGGGAGCCTCGTACTTATTGACCAAGGAGATAAAGGAGGGAACCTCGTACGTATTGACCAAGGAGATAAAGAAGAGAGACTCGTACGTATTGACCAGGGAGGAAAAGCAGGAAACCTCGTACATATTGTCCAGAGAGACAAAGGAAGGAACCTCGTACATATTGGTCAAAGAGAAAACGTAGAGAACCTAGTACGTATTGACCAAGGAGAAAAAGGAAGAAACCACGTACGTATTAACCAAGGAGATAAAGTAGGGAACCTCGTACGTATTGACCAAGGAGATAAAGGAGGGAACCTCGTACGTATTGACCAAGGAGATAAAGTAAGGAGCCTCGTACTTATTGACCAAGGAGATAAAGGCGGGAGCCTCGTCCCTCTCATAAATATTATACTTGTTCATTCAGTTTATACATTATCGTTGAGATAAAACACAAGGTGGTTAAATACGAAACGATCAGAAAGGGCTGAGGACAAAGAGATTGCCTGAAGCATAGGATATTTCGCTTGTAACGTCGACTTCATAACCGTGTGTTTCAAGCCATCTTGTGATCAATATGGCGACACGTTCATAACGTCACGGAACTACTTTTATTTCGTTCAAAAGCATACATTAATAACCAAGTACAGTGAATCATCTTTATCGAATATAATAAACAATTAACTTTACAATTTGGTTGACGAAAATTTTATCACATTTTTTGTTCAAGTGGCGAGATTCCCAATTCTTTGGCCAAGTCGTCCTAAAACAAATAAAAAACATAATCCTTTGAGTTGGTTAACATAATATCACGAATGTATCATACTTATTTTATACATTAGATCTACTAAGGTTTTAATTTAATATGAGGTGGAAGGGAATTATATATTTTAGCACCTTGTCTTAGTACCCGTTCAGATCATACGCATATGCACTAATTACGCTAATGTGCTAGGGATGAGGTTTTAATTTAGATGAAGTGTACCCACATTTAAGTATATAGAGGGTGGGAAACCATTTAGGACAAACCACCTCAATACACACGGACGGGATTCTAACCCCAATCTCTCCATCATCAGTAGTCCAGTCTATTGCAAGACAGGCACCTTAGACCCCCCGGCCACCGAATTGGGTCAATAGTTTTGCAGTGTTATTGCAAAAATAATAATATACAATGTTGCCAAACGATAAATATTTAAAAAATCTATAGTTGTTTTAAACGCAAAGTAAATATTATATATATATATAATGGGTAATACGGAGTATTCCCACATACCTCCATTCTATTACCCCCTATACCCAAAATAGCACTGGCTGACACAATTCCAAACGTGTCTGCGTCCATACATTTTCCGTAGGTCCATTTTGATAGAAAAATTACACGAAAACATATTTTTGAAAATGGCACTAACACGCATTTAAATACGTCATACATTTAAAGATAGTCTTACCGCCTCCTTGATCGTCTGCCCGAGGTACCTTATGCCTCCTTCCTCATCCACCTTCTTGTTCAGCTGTCGGGCGTAGTCTCCAGGGGTCATAACACGCTCCCCGCAGTTGATCTGATAAAAAAATACCGTTACTGAAAGACATACATTCTCCTAAAAAACTAGGGCTGAGCGGAAAAATAGCCACGTGATGAATTTTGAACCAATCACGAGATTTCAGCCTTGTTGGTGTTTTCCGCTCGGTTCGATTCGAAATAAAGCTTGATTCACACGTTCATCAAAAATTGAAAGCATGATCTGCTTACATGTCTCAACAATACATACGCCGTTTATTGACCCATGATGCATTGCAACACAAACTTAAAAAAGCTGATTGTCAACATATTTTATTTTCCAGTAGATAAACTTATATTTAGGATCATTCTCCCAATGGATGTTTTCAAATTATAACGCTGTGTCGTGGAACAATCCAATACATCGATACACCCATTTTCCAGCAACGTTTTTTTTATAATCTTCTCACAACAACCAACTAAGCTGTCTGCTTGCTTCTAGCCCTACAGCGCATGCACGCTGATTTGAGATTGTTGGCTCTGAGATTTTATTGGTTTTCCCGTGCCAAATATCTCAGGCAGAGTGGACGAAGTAAGGGTGAGTTGAACTTTAATAGAACAGCTCGCGCCGATGGGGTGGAAATCACGGGATTGGTTTAAAGCTATTCACATGACCAAATTTCTGTTTTGTGCTTGTTTTTCGGTAAAAGTATTAATCCACAGAAATATAAAATTACCTTTTTCTGCGCGATAATATCATCTTGGAGGACTCTTACCCAATAAGTGCCCATGCACCTACAAAGTGGTATACTAAAAGACAGATGCATCTATGAATATTGCATTATTTGAAATTACTAATTAAATGGTAAGCGTGTATGTCACGCTAAACAATAACTGGAAAACATCCATCGTGGCATTAATCTTAAAGATCTATTTAACTACTAGAAAATAACACATGCAGGTAATCAACTATTTGTATTTTGTTGTTGTTGCAAAGCGCACATAAAATTCTGCTATCGTGTTGTTTGTTACGACACTCAAGCAGATTCTGCTCTGTACTTTCGGCGAACGTGTGAACCAAGCTTTAGAGACGAGAAGACAGGAGGTGTTTTTAGTCAAGTAGACTAAGAAGGGAACTTAGCATAGGCGTCACTTTAGTTCTTAATTTCTAGGTAATACTTTTTTACCTTTTACGGTCGAAGGGAACGCGAGTATTTTTTCAATTTTTACAGAATTGAAATGTTTTGACCAAAATATATAAAATATTTCTCCAGTAGCAACATAGATTTAGTTTTCTACTCATGATAATATCAATAGATTTTGACTATCTGTCAAGGGTGTCCTGGAATTTTGTCAAAACATTTTCTCTTTATTTAAAATGTATTGGCAACATTCCAGGACACCCTTGAATGATATTAAAGATCTGTTGATATTAGCATGTACCGGAAATTAAACTCTATGTTGCTACTGAAGAACATTTGATTTATTTTGGGCAACAAAACTTAATGCTATAACAACTGTAAAATTACTCGCTTTCTCTTCTGCCGCACCTTAACTATTTGACTCAATTTCTAACAATTTTAACCTGAGTCTTATTTTTATACAAACGTTAATTGCTCAATTTTCTTGTATCCCTTTTATTTAATTTATCTAATCTGGTATTATTGACTCCTAGTGCTATTTAAAACTAAGTAATAATTTGTTTTCACTAACTATTTTCGTATCACTCCAGTAGGTCCATCCCGGTTATTTTTAGTTTCCCCAGTAACCTCCACACCTGGCACTCCTAGAGTTCACAGTTACCAGTGAGCACTGGGCACTCTCCAGTTGTAGCGAACATTTCCCTATCCACCACCTGGGGAGGTGCCCTATCGGAGATGGAGCTCCGGCTACCTACTAGTGAAACCACCAATGGAAAATCCTAAACTTAATCTATACTAATCTAATCTAATCTAATCTAACCAATAATATTTAATTGTTTCCCTAATCTATCCTAGTAACTGGTTTATCCTAGAACCATCCTATATTACTCTAGTGTTATACAAATGTTTTATACATATCCTTTTGATATTCCTTAATATTACTTTAGTCCTTCCTGGTGGCTGCATTTGCAACCCACCCTTCTTCCGATGATCTTAGAGGCCCATTAGTTGTCCACTCCATCTTCTTTCATGTTCCCAAGAATATGGAGCTGGTTTGCCTCTGGGTGAGCTCCGTCATCTTTTTGAGTCATCAACCCGGATTTGAGCGCCACACGCTGATTCTTGGGTCGGCCATCCCTTTTCTTCAGTCACCTCAGTGACTAGACATTCCGGTGACGGCCGCCCTTCCAGATGCACTGACGCTTCTGCTTGCCAGTTTCTTCTGTCACTTGTATTTAAATGTGCCTTTGTGTACGAGTGACACTATCTCCTTACCTACTTCGTTCAAACTACACTTCACTTTCACTCGTACTTACTCCGGAGGTATCTGAAACTCCACTAGAGTCGCCTCCAACTGATTGATCCTCTCTTTGTCACGCACCACGGTCAGCAATAGCCCTCCTCACCAGCATTTCCCGAACGTATCTGTCTTTCTCCTCTTTCGACACTGTATCCACTAATATATCTAGCTGCTTGCGTTCCTTCTCATTCCTTATCATTGTACAAACTGTTTTCCCAAAGAATCATTCTTCCAGCTATCTCACAATCTCCTCCTTTTCAGGGCATTCCAGAAACACATATTCTGGCATTGCCAGCCCTCCAATATGACATGTTGGACTTTCCGCCAGCCCCTGTTCGTATAAATAAGCTTTATACGGTCCCTTGCCAGTCAGGAAATGAACGAGCCCCTGATAAGGATTGAGATGTTTTAATCCTACTCTTTCCGCTATCGACGCTAACAGTGAAAATGTTCATCTACCAGTTCCACTGGTTAACCATACTTCTTGCCATTACTTCTCAATGGCACTATCTATTCCTACCAAGGTTCTCAACCCAGCCTTAGTTAATATTCCAGCCATCTCAAACGCCCCTCTATTCAGCCAGTAACATGCAGCTTTCTTCCTAACCTGCAGGTCTAACGGTCTTATTACCAATACTGTTGTTAATCCCCCCGTGGCCAGATATCTCTAAGCACCAGTCATCCTCATAAGTACGTTCCTCTGTAAGTTTCTTCGCCGGTAGGATATTTCTCGGCCTGTGGGCCCAGGTGCTGTCCCCGTAATCCCACGATTGTCACTAGTAAAGCCTGGTGATACGTACTTATAACCTTCATTGGGATGTGTAACCTTCTCCGGCCGATACTAATGATATTATGCATTACGGTTAAGGCCCTGGCGCACGCTTGTTATATATGTGCCTGGTAGTTCATGTTCTCATCAAGAGTTATCCCCAGGTACCTAGTCTTGGATACTCTTTTGATATTGTTATTCTCAAACCTAATGGAGGGATTTCTTTTTAATTTGCCTTTGAACACCATGTAGTTGGTTTTGCTCGGTGCCATGTTCAGCTTAACCCTCCTGTTGAAGCCATTCGGTACCCTCATTAAGCTCATTTCTTGACTTGCCATTTATGATTATTAACAGATCATCTGCAAAGGCCACACCTCTTGCTGTTTCCGGGAAAGATTCCAAAACTGTCAGACACGGTTCCAGCCCCACATTCCAAATTATTGGGCCGCAGATTGATCCCTGGGGACATCCCTTCAAGATAACCTTTTTATACTTTCTTTCCAGAATATATCAGGGTTGAAAACTGATTTCTGCAATAATCCACGATACTTTTGTATATGTTCTTCGAGAATCTTCCCTTCCTGAGCCAGGTAAGACTGAAGGAAACTATTTTCACTTTGAATTCAAAAATTAAACATATTTTTGTATCAAGCCATTATCATCATCAACTTTTTCCGGCCCGTAGCCGGATCAGTTTAGTATTATGACTCCGTCTTCCTCTATCCTTCCACCATTCTTCCCCTGATTGCTTCCATCCTTCTCCTCTCATTAGCACACTTTCTGTTATCTGTTCATACCATCTATTACTTGGCCTCCTTTGCGGTATTTTTCCTACATACTTCATTTCTATAATTTTCTTTGGCAACATATACTTTTCCATCCTCATTACACGCCCATACCATCTCAGTCTCGCTTTCTCTACTATCTCATGTGGGCCTAATCCCAACAACTTAATTCCTAATCTCCTAAGCTTTTTTCTCCTCATGATAGCTAACATCCTCATAAACTTAATTCCCGTGGCCTCTACTTCCCTAGTCTATCTTAAATTCACTGTCCATGTTTCTGCTGCATGTGTGACAATAGGTACAAAGTACTCCCTGTACAATACTTCCTTTCACTTCAAGGGCACTTCTCTTCTCCATAACAGGTTTCTTACACACATATAAAACAACTCTCACTGCTGTCCTCTTCTCATTACATCTTTTCTGCTTCTACATATAGTCGCAATCAATCTTGTACCAATTGAATAACACGAAACGTAATTCATTCTAAAAGATATGTAATAGATTCCCTAAATCATTTATCCATTGCTCCAAATTTTGATTTTCAATTTTATGAATAAAATATTATAATGTTTTCCTTAAGGTACAAATAATGTCCCATTTTATCAATTTGGGGGAGGAGGGTGTTTGTGGGAGGGTACTTGTCTTCCTTGTCCCCCTCGCCAACGACACCCCCCCAACGTAAAGAACGGATCACCACAAGACGGCACATAGTAAGAATGACGTCACACATACACAATGTTTGATATCTGCTTCATCCAAGGAGATAAAGGAGCGATCATGCATGACACGTTAATGAACATGTCTCTAGCTTTTAACTCACCGGTGTAGTTCTTCTGAGAGTGGTGAGTAGACAGCTGAGCCGCTGCTGGTAGCCAGGGGCGAAGAAGACGGGGTTGATGATCATGAAACACTGACCTAGCTGGGCCTCGCACTCCAGACTGTCCCAGGGCCGGATGTAAGACCCGTACAGCGAGTCTGGTAACAAACGGCACAGTGGCGCCTCACTCGATTACGCCCAGTATCTATTCTGGGGGTAGATTCCCCAGGGCCAGTTTGTTGCTTTCTAGCGTTTGGGCTCTCATTCAATAATGCGATCTTGTTGGGGAGGAACATTTTGGGCAGTTATAAGATTTACTAAAATCCTTTCCAAGCATTCATACGGTAAGTCATGTGATCTGCAACTGGTACTTTTGGATAGATATTAGCAATACCTATTAAATAACACCAACAATATAGTAAAATGTTATCAGGGTTGATAGAAAAATATATTTTTTTATCAAAAAGTTTCTTTATACCGTAATCCTAGTATATATATGCAGTCCTAAAGTCAATTCACGAGTGGAGTGTAGGTAAGTGACAGATAGGAAAAGCTACCAGATCTACTCTCATGTATTCATTCGCCAAACCATAAGACCTGCTGTCACTTTTGGAAGTTAAAAGTTTCACAAAAAAACCATTTGCTTTTAGTTATATATTCTATTTTCTAACAGTTTTTTTTATATTATTAAAAGCCAAACTTATGAAAAATAACCGTTTGGATGGGTGTTTTTTTCATGGAAGCAGCTTATGAGGTTTACCTTAAAATGCTTTCCAAAAGAATATAGGCGGGTTTCTCTTCACAAATTAATATTGCAAACCAGGCGAAACGAAGGCCATGTCATACAAACCATCTTATTATTTGGATAAGCTAAGTAAAAGTCAATTATTAAGTATTCCATAGGGGAGTATTGTTAAAAGCGTTCATAAACACGTTTAATTGATAATATAGTATTTAATATAGAAAAATAGCTATTTCAACATTAGTGACTTTCACCCGATGTTTGCAATCTTCCTAAGATGTATTTGCGTACCCTAGGCTACAAACCACTGATATAGTGGTCAGAAGTCCTGAGCTTGATCTCTGGTGCATACAAAATTTTTCTGTGCAGTGGGTCTTGAACGGGGTCAACTCAGACTCGTGAGGACAAACTAGGGGTTACTTGAGAGAACAAGTAGTGACTCTGGTCTAGAAAACTGAGATTAACGGTCATTGAGCTGACCATAAGATCAACTATCAGAACTGGGCTGACCAATTTCTATCTAATATAAGGACAACATATCTTAAAGCACCCCTCTGGGGTCGAATCAGAACTCCCTTGTTGGATACCCTGCTCCCTCATCCCTAAGTTGCCCCTTGCCCACTGACCACTGAGAATGCCGCACAAGCACTCCACCATGAGGGACAGCCCATACCCCTTGTGTCCACCCAGTCGACCCCCCAAAGGGTACAGTCTCTTGCTCTGAAGGGTGAGCACAGGGTCAGTAGTGGGCTCACCCCCGGGCCCCACGGCCCAGCCATCAGGAAGGGCCTTCTTCCGAAAAGTGAGCTCCTCCACCTGTGAGTAAACAACAACCTGAATGTGATTAGCAGCCCCCCCCCCTCTTACGTGCGTGCCTGTAGAACTGTAGACACGCCCTTCATCAACAGTCCTCTTTCAGAAGTTGTTTAGCTCATGAACTAACTCTTAGAGAACCTGGATTGATAACCGGTGGGGTCAAAATGTGATGTTCAAAGGAATGACAGTCAACGAGGTACGAATGAGATATGAATTTTCCTGTTGGTGTCGTCCTTGGATCCCTACAGTATAATTTTCATAAGAAGAAAATAATTATCTGACGGCTGGACTAGACCAACTTTCACGTGTTCATAAGCTAATTCATTTACTCTTTGTTTCTAACCTATAAAAAGTCCCTTCCTATGAAAGTTAGACTGTTACATTACTGACCCCTGTAGAACAGAAATATTAATAATATACCTACAAAATACAAGCAAAATCTAGCATCAAGGTCAGTCAATCACAAAATTCATATGAAAATATTAAATTTTAAAGTATGTATTGTTAAATATTTGTCAGCACCCCCTGAAATGTTAACACAAGAGTACCTAGCCTTTGCATATACCCTTGCGAGAGGTTAGTGTCAATGTCCAGAAGAGTACATACCCTCTGTAGAGACCCCTGTAAGAGGCTAATGTCAATGTCCAGAAGAGTACATACCCTTTGTATATACCTCTGCGAGAAGCTAGTGTCGATGTCCAGAAGAGTACATACCCTCTGTAGAGACCCTTGTAAGAGGCTAGTGTCGATGTCCAGAAGAGTACATACCCTCTGTAGAGACCCTTGTAAGAGGCTAATGTCAATGTCCAGAAGAGTACATACCCTCTGTTAGAGACCCCTGTGAGAGGCTAGTGTCAATGTCCAGGAGAGTACATACCCTCTGTATATACCTCTGCGAGAAGCTAGTGTCGATGTTCAGAAGGGTACATACCCTCTGTAGAGACCTCTGTGAGAGGCTACCGTCAATGTCCAGGAGAGTACATACCCTCTGTAGAGACCCCTGCCAGAGGCTACTGTCAATGTCCAGGAGAGTACATACCCTCTGTTAGAGACCCCTGTGAGAGGCTAGTGTCAATGTCCAGGAGAGTACATACCCTCTGTATATACCTCTGCGAGAAGCTAGTGTCGATGTCTAGGAGAGTACATACCCTCTGTAGAGACCCCTGTGAGAGGCTACTGTCAATGTCCAGGAGAGTACATACCCTCTGTAGAGACCCCTGCGAGAGGCTAGTCTCTACCTCCAGGTTGTCACAGCTTCTTCCAGGGGCGGCCATTGCCAAAGGGTTTGCTCCAAGGACAGCCTGAGAACAAAGGGGTGATGACGTCACTGTGGGGAAAATGATTTAATCCTAGTGATCTATGATACTCTACTTGAACTGAATGTATTAATGATCTTACCTTGAGTAATTATTTCAATTTTTTTAAATATATATTTTTTTTAATAAACTTATTATTCCAAGAAAACTAATATAAAATCCGTAGTGCAATAGCCGGGATTAAATCTAGAGTTTCTAAGATCATAATATAGCCTACAAGAACAAAAAAAAAAGGAACCAGATCTGCCTGGAGAGAAAATGGAAAACCACTCGTAATAAAAAAACACTATGCACTCGTCCAGGACTAGTTCCCAGCCCCCCCATATCAAAGTAAAACCCACAAGATCTGAGCTAACTTACGCTGAATTTATTTCAAGCATATTAAATGCCAATCAACCTCTACCTATAATTTTACAGCACCTGTACCCTTTATTTTACTGTGGTGGACTGTACATTTACTCTATATTTTTACTGCGCCTGTATCCTTTATTTTATTACAGCATTCGGTACTTGTACTCACAGTTTTAGCATTTGTCGGGACCAAAAGTGGTGACGTGTTGGTGAGACAAAGACCCTAGAAAATAAAAATGTGGAGTATTTATTTAACGTTAATTTTCTATAATATTAACACAAACTAAAGGTTGTTAGCACCCGGGAGCTTAGTTATAGGGGGTTATTTTGAATGAGCGTGTCTAAATGAAACAGGTGGAACCTGGGGTGCTACAACGACTATATTAGTATAAGAAACCCATATCCGGCCCCGTACCCATAGGAGATATGGAATTTCAAACATTTGAAGTGTTGCCTGAAGTCCAGGCAACTTTTTCGGCATGCCAGCGGCGCTACCCCTAGATAGTGGTATTGGCACTATTGGAACGTTGCTTCGCGTTCCAGTCAACCAAAGGCCACATGATTACTGTGAGCATGCCCCTTTTCAACGGAAATATGCTGATGACACACAAGAGTGTAACAGATATTGAGGAATACACGTTCAGAGAGATAGCTTTTTTTTCTTTTAGAACAGCAATAAGCTTATATAATAATTACGCTAATGTGTTACGGATTATGAAGGCTATATTAAGAGGAAATGTACCCATATTTTCGGGGCGAGAAAGTGAGAAACCATTTAGGGACTCGGCCTAGATTCGAATCTTGATCTCCCAGTCATCGGCAGTCTAGTCTACTGTGAGATTAGCGCGTTTGAGCATTCAACCACCGAGGTGGTTGTGATTACCGTTGACAGTAAATACAAATGTCGGTAATTTCTATAGGATCCTTCTAACCAGAACCTGACTAGACTTATTTTTGTTGTTGTTGTGTGGCGAGAGTTGATATCGGACCAGGGAACGACCGTCTCACCAGCATTCCTCTCTTCAAAGCCTCCTGAGTGTACCAGCTGCAGACCCCGATGTCATTAGAATCTTCAACAAACGCAATGCCAGTTATCAGCGGTGTGACCAAACAAACGCAATTTTCTCTCAATATTTCCACA
>CABFVX010000484.1:263184-279148 GCA_902151425.1 Timema shepardi | reverse complement strand
TCTCTCTCTCTCTCTCTCTCTCTCTCTCTCTCTCTCTCTCTCTCTCTACCTACCTACCTCCACGCAAACACCGGCAATTTTACCTTTCTTAAAAAATATGATATTTAGATGCGGCTACAGCCGTGGTTATCAAATAAATTAGCGTCCCTATTCAATCCATCATGATATGCGCATTCGTACTATTGTCATTGTGCATTTGACAGCAATAAGCCAACTACTGAGTCGAAGGTGACTGCGTTATCTGATAGCTCGTAATCTCAATTCATCTCAATTATGTAGCTGACGATTTCCGCATGTCCATCAAAGACTCTGTCTTAAGATATGAGTGAACAAAGACCCTGGGCACGGGATCACTCCTGGATAGTTTAGTGGTTAAAGTATTGAGGTATTAAGCCAAAGATGCCAGGTTTGATTCCCGTGTTCAGGTAAAATTTTCCAATTTAAAGAATATATTTAGACATAGCCACAACCGTGACTATAAAATATAATAGATTTTCCATTTAAGCCATTATATCTATAACATTACCAATATATATATATATATATATCTCTTCATATAACCCTAACGTATAGGGAGAGATGGGAAAAGATCTGTATTCAAGGCAGCTGTGTCCATAATCTACGAGATTGTGCGACCATATTTACGACTCAAGGGCACCTTCAGACGGGGCTAATTAGCAGCGCCACTTTATATGGCAGCTTGTACCAGCGGCGGCGACGTCAACAGACCGGAGGCAGTGCCACTTTTCTGTGTCTGCTTGTGAAGCCTCCAATAACTATTTATCTCCAGTATTTTTAAACGTAAGCGCTGCTAAGTGGCCCTTCCAGAAGGTGCCCTAATTGGTTACTATGCTGCGATCAATAATGGTTAAGACTGCCCGACGGTTCCTTAATAACATCACTTTTAATCGCTTCTGGACTTTGAGACTGTCGTGTGTCAATATGTTGCCGGAGTTTTATTTTTCAAATAAAATTTAAACAGGGTCAATAAGTTTCTCTTATCTCTATGGCAAAGATACCACCACGGTTGATAATGCATTACTCGTTAAAATAAAACCTATTATTTACGTACTTTGATGTTAAAACATAATGGCATCTGAAGAGAGCAATATAAAATGGCTAAATCACCTTAACTTGGTAGTTTTAGCAACTGCCTACTGAGACAGGAGTGCCAAAGTACATTCTTGAAGAGGGCAAAGGTGGACTGAGCACTGCGTTGTACCCCAGGCTACTACCTACATTCGTGGGGCTCAAGGGCCCCCTCCCCTCAAACCCTTCTACAATAGGCTCCGAAGACTGGTTGTAGTATTTAATCCTCTGGAACAGAATGAAGAAAGAGGTTTAATTAAATGAATCTGGTGAGATGTTGGGAAACGCCCTGCCATTGGAAATATTCAGGGGTGTTAGACTCGCCAGATAGAGACGGGGAGATTGGGGTTCGAGTCCTAGTTGGGTCTACTGAGTCCCTGCTGCGTTAGAGTAATTATCATATATGTTTATAGTCTGAATAGGTGGTAACACGGGGCGATATATTTATATATTTAAAAAACTATAGAATAAAACCAATATTGAAGTAAAATTTTATCAATATTGACCACGAAAAATGAGTTCGTATTTTCTTAATCCCTCTTCGTTTGAGAATTATTGAATTGGATGTAAATGACTGTTTCATGAAAACAAAAATCAATATCTCTAGTTTCAAAGTGTGGTAAACACTGGATACTAGCACGCCTCGCCTCTGGAAACATGAACAATTAAAATAGAGCATCGTTTGGCAGCGTTGCTAACAGCCGTTCGTGGAAAGAAAGAAAAAAGGACTCTTAAAAAGTGGAAGAGCGTGTCTCGGTTTGTTGGTTGGCAGGCTGCTCGTGTTGGTCTGTTTGTATAATATATACCGCCCTCGCTGTGTTGGTTGGAATCAGCTGTGGGAAGATTCCACGCTGGGGTTATTTTAAAACGCTCATTCACTGCGTGCGTGATACAAGTTAGTAGTAGGTGGTGGTGATGGTGCTGGAAAACTGCCAACTAAATCTGTACCTAGCAACTGCGGTCAGCTCTGTAGTTAGATCAAATGGGCCATAAACTGTCATTCAAATCGTTACCTGTAAACTATGGTAGCATCTGTAGTTAGATCAAATGGGCCAGAAATTGCTAGCCAAATCATTACCAAGTAAATGCGATCAGATCTGTCGTTTAATAAAATGGTTCATAAACTTTCAGAAGTCATAAAATGAAAATTGGATGTCTTTAGAATATTTTTTCTCGCTGTCCCTTACTAACCGCATGAGCTATCCACGTATTTAATCAAACTGACCCGATATAAATGATTGAGGTAAAATATAGAAGGAAATGAACCCGAGTTTGCGTAAAGAGAAAGAAACTATTTAAGAAAAACACCCTCAGTACACTCAGCCAAGAATGGCGCCCAAGCCCCTAAAGTCACCGAAAAAATCACATGACACTGTCGCCTTTTTCTGTGTGGCCACCCGTTCAGGGATTTAAAAGACCTTTTGGAGGGTTCTTTGAATGGCAACTGGAAAAGATGTGATATTATTGCAATTAATTCGAAAATATTTTAAAAAATCGAATGAAAGAAAAACATAACGTGGCACATAACCGGTTGTTCATCTTACCCAAGCTTGATGTTTTGAACGATGTACCGCGCCTGACTTAAATCCATTTTCTCTTTACAAAATGAATAAATCAAATAAATTCACACACACACACAAATAATTAAACCCTTTTGTGTTCTATTTTATAGGTTACAAACTATTCAGAACTAAAATGGCATGTTACCAATAGACACGACTTTCTTAAACGTGGCTTTCATTCTTTTATGAATACACAAAATATTTTAGGAACTATCTCGATCACGCCATGGATCAGATGATGAAATAAAATATATTTCAAACATTTATAATTAATAGATAATAGTAATAGAACATGGTCATTTAACTTGGGACGAACCCTTGATATCTCAGTAGTAGAGCATTGGCGCGCTAAGCCAAGGGTTACTGGTTTTATTTCCATGCCCAGGTGTCATTTTGTAATATTAGCGAATATGATACTTGATAATATCCTTAGCTAATGATCCTTTCCGTTTTGTTAGATTTGCTGGTGATATATACTAATTTTATTATTATTATTATTATTATCACGTGTTACTTATACCTCTTCAGGTTATACGCATATATGATAATAACTCTAATGAGGCAGGGACGAGGAAAGAAGAATCATAAAGAGGTAACCTACTTGCATTTGCATGGAAGGAGAGTGAGAAACAATTGAGAGAATGCCATTTTCAGAAGACCTGACCGGCATTCGAACCCCGATCTCTTGGTCTTCAGCAGACCAGTCTAACACAAGAGTGACGCCTTAGACTTTAGAGCATTCAGCCCCTGACGTGGGCTACATTAAATTATATAAGCATTCTCTTGTTTATAAGATATTTTTTTCAGCTAAAAGTCACATTCTTGACTCTTTACCCTCATGGTATGAATTTTTATACCTGATTAAATGAGGCTGGGAGATAATTTACAAGTGTATTAATTAATTAATGTTCTCTTGTGTTGCGGAAGTTTGTTATTTGAATGGAACCGATGTTCAGTATCAGACTTTGTATTGTTTTTCGAGTGACCTGACCTTGGATGATTCAATTGTTTCAGACTACCCTATTTGGAACTACGACGGCAGTTCCACCTACCAGGCCGAAGGCACCAACTCTGACACTTTCCTGTACCCTGTGGCCGTGTACAAAGATCCTTTCCGACCGGGCGGCAGCAATGTGCTGGTTCTTTGCGAGGCTTACAAGCACACTAAGGAACCTACAGGTGACGAGAAATACTGGGACGTTGGCACTGCTTAATGATGACTTAAGAACTATTTATGCTTATAAGCACACTAAGGAACCTACAGGTGACGAGATATGCTGTGAGGCTGTCACTGCTTAATGATGACTTAGGAACTATTTATGCTTATAAACACACTAAGGAACCTACAGGTGACGAGAAATGCTGTGAGTCTGTCACGGCTTAGGGATGATTTTGGAACTATTTATGCTTATAAGCACACTAAGAAATCTACAGGTAACGAGAAATGCTGTGAGTCTGTCACGGCTTAGGGATGACTTAGGAACTATTTAGGCTTATAAGCACACTAAGGAACCTACAGGTGACGAGATATACTGTAAGGCTGTAACTGCTTAGTGATGACTTAGGAACTATTTAGGCTTACAAGCACACTAAGGAACCTACAGGTGACGATATATTCTGTGAGGCTGTAACTTCTTAGTGATGACTTAGAAACTATTTAGACTTACAAGAACACTAATGAACCTACAGGTGACGAGATATGTTGTGAGGTTGTCACTGCTTAGTGATGACTTAGGAACTATTTAGACTTATAAGCACACTAAGGAACCTACAGGTGACGATATATGTTGTGAGGTTGTCACTGCTTAGTGATGACTTAGAAACTATTTAGGCTCATAAGAACACTAAGGAACCTACAGGTGACGAGATATTCTGTGAGGCTGTCACTGCTTAGTGATGACTTAGAAACTATTTAGACTTATAAGCACACTAAGGAACCTACAGGTGACGAGATATGTTGTGAGGTTGTCACTGCTTAGTGATGACTTAGAAACTATTTTAGGCTCATAAGAACACTAAGGAACCTACAGGTGACGAGATATTCTGTGAGGCTGTCACTGCTTAGTGATGACTTAGAAACTATTTAAGCGTATAAGTACTCCAAGATATCACAAAGGTGAACATGCCGCTAGACAAAAAATGTCAAGTTTGTCATTTCTTGGTGATTACATATTGCAGGATTACTGGTATATTTATAAAATATAAAAATCTCTTTTGGCAGCTAGCTTTGACATTTTACTTTATTAGGGTGTCTACAAAATTATGTAAACCATATTTCATGACATCATCACTACCCTAAAAATAAATATTCTTGACCAAAAGTACACACATTTTTTACTCACTATCGCCTAAAACTGTGATTTTCATTCAAGATTATATAAATTTTGATTTTTAAGATTATCTTATATCCGAACGGTGAACATGGTGGGTTATGTGCCCTGGGGGCCAAATTTACTAGCAATATCAGCAAAAATATAAGTTTAATATTTTTTTACAATAAAAGTGTGTTTGGCTTATTTTTAATTTTGTAGCCTGTACTATAACGAGTAACAAGTTTTAGTATCAATATAAGAATTCAGCCAAATTTTAAAGAACAATTTCCAAGAAGCTCTATATTTTTATTTGCCCTGGGCGTCATCAACTACTCTTATACTTAGTTACGTCTCTGCTTGAAATTTCATGTAGTCTAGTGGTTAGAGTTCATGGCTACAGATCCAGAGGTCCCGGTCCAATCTCCAGCGCTTCCAAAAATTTTCCATAAAGCGGTGGGTCTGGAACGGGGCTAGCTCAGCCTCACGAAGACAATCGAGGAGCTACTTGAATAAATAAGTAGCAGCTCCAATTTAGGAAATTGAAACTAACGGCCGAAGGGTTCGTTGTGCTGACTACATGACGCCACCTATCCGCAAATGTTGGCACTATAATCGCTAACTGCGGCAACCGCTCGGTCGGTGTAGTTTGATTGCGGGTTTACTCCATGGAGTATTTTAAAATTAATTTCGTGACCAAAATCTCATTTTATGACTGGTAGAAAACCTGTATGTCATTAGTGTTATTTTATAGGTTGTATGACAGGTTATCACTTGACCTGAATAGGTGAAAGTAGATCCAGTAACTTGTCTCTCACCCACTCCCACTCTCTCCCACTTTGGTGGCTACGTGGTCAAACGAGCTACCCTCGCAGTAGATTAGACTGCCGATGACAGGGGAGATAGAGGTTCGAATCTCATTCGGGTCTACTGAGGTGTTTTTTTTTTTCCAAAATGGTTTTCCACTTTTCCTTCACATGAATGCGGGTATACTTCCTTTAAATATAACCTTCCTAATCCTTAAAACCATTAGCGTAATTAGTACATAGGTGTATAACCCGAAAGGGTAGTAAGACGCGGTCTGTCAGACAAGGTTCTTCCTATGGGAGTGTACAGTAGCCCCATGGCTTCTTTGGTGCTGACTGACAGCTCACAGCTGACAAGTGACAGATTAAAAAATGTTACCAGACCAAATTATGTATCCCTACGCCAAACCATATGATCTGCAAAAACATGTGTTTAGCAGCTGTCACTTCTGATAGTCAACATTTAGCTATATACCTAAATGTTGACTGTTAGAAGTCAGCTGTGAGCTGTCAGTCAGCACCAAAGAAGCCACGGGGCTACTGTAGCATCCCTCACCATTGTTTGCCCAGAAGATATATGTGTGTGTTTTGTGTTCAGCCAGTAACAACAGGAAGGCCTGCCAAGAAGCCGCGGACAGAGCTGTCGACTCTAGACCTTGGTTTGGTATCGAGCAGGAGTACTGCTTGCTGGACATGGACGGCAGACCTTGGGGTTGGCCTCAGAACGGTTTCCCGGGACCGCAGGGGCCTTATTACTGTGGCGTGGGAGCCCAGAACGTGTTCGCCAGGGAACTGGTGGAGGCTCACTATAGAGCCTGTCTCTATGCGGGGGTAGACATCGCTGGGACAAACGCCGAGGTTATGCCTGCTCAGGTAATAAGAAAAATGTTTTGTACTGGAACCCGCTTCGGTGGTGTAGTTAGCTAACGCGCCGGTATCGTGTTGAGCTAGACTCCCTTCAGGCAAATGCGGGTTAACTTCCTCTAAATTCACTATTTCCAATTCCTAATCTATTAGCGTAACTAGTACTTGAGCGTATATTATTATTAGCACCATGTCTTACTACCCGTTCGGCTTATACGCACTTACGCTAATGTGTAATGGTAGGGTGATTGTGAGATGAAATGGAGGACCTACAGTTTAACGTGGAATCCGAACCACGGTGGAGGCCTGGCATTCCCCACATTCACAAGATGTCTTGTCAGAGGTGAAGGAAGGGCTTAGTAATCAGATAAATCTTTGCCGGGACCGAGGATTGAACCCCGGCCGCCAGCATAGAAGTCTGACACCTTACCCCTAGACCACCAGGTCACCACTTGACTTGAGCGTATAACCCGAACGGGTAGTAAGACATGGTGCTAAGTTTAGATTTAAATATTGTACCCTCACCCTCAATCGGAGAAGTTGTTTATTAAGAACTTTTGATAGAAAATTGAGTTTATCCACTCATTAAGCTACATTATTTTATCGAGGCCCTTAAGTTGAGAGTATAGGGGATGCGAGAAGAGGCCAGTTTTTTTTAGACTTCTTTTTTTATAGCAAAACATTTTTTGACCAAAATAAATCAAATATTTCTCCAGTATAAATAAGAGTTAATTTTCTTCCTATGGTAATATCAACTGTTATTGAATATCCATCATGAGCATAGTTGCATTAGATGACATACAGAAGCCCCATGGCTTCTTTGGTGCTGACTGACAGTTCACAGCTGACATTTGACAGCTTTGAAAAGTTACCAGACCAAATTATGTATCCCTACGCCGAACCATATGATCTGCTAAAACATGTGTTTAGCAGCTGTTACTTCTGACGGTTAAAACGTTGGTATAAACCTAAATGTTGACTGTCAGAAGTCAGCTGTGAGCTGTCGAGTCAGCACCAAAGAAGCCACGGGACTACTGTAGTTTTAAAATGAAGAGAAGTTGTCGCTAAATTCCTGGATACTCTTGATAGATATTCAAGAACTGTTGATATCCCCATGTGTAGAAAATTAAACTCTGTTTCTATTGAAGCAATATTTGATTTATTTTGATCATAAAATTGTTTTAATATGAAAATTGCAAAAAAAAAACTGCCCTTAATTAGAATTCTCTTCCACACACCCTTATCAGTAGCCAAGACAACCTGATTGCAGTGTGCTTCATTCAGGAGTTCTGAAAGTGGGGAGAGGGATCAACTAAAAAGAGGAACCCTCACCTTTGATTTAAAAAATCACCTTATAAGCTATTACTAGAGGAATGAGTCCATCACCTTTTAAAATCTTTCTTTGCCACCAGGTATTGTAAAAACATGGTAGAAATGACTGTTTATGAAATTACAAATTTATTTTTTGGGGGGGTTTAATATTGAATTTTATATATTATATCAAAAGTGACACTTCAAATCACATAGTCTTACGTTTGACTATATTAGAAAGGTCTTAGTAACTTTTCTAAATGTTGGATAACACCTCACATGTTCCAACTATAGCTAAGACATAAGCTTGACTTTCACCAAATTCAGCTTGCTTAGTCTTGTAACAATAGGGGCAAATGATGGTAGAAGACATATTAGAATATATGTAAAAATTAAACTAGTTTCTTAAAAATTGAAGGTAGGTACAATGTTGGTGGTCTAGGAAATCACTCCCTTCCATGGTTCTAGAGTCCCTGGCTTCAATATATTCATATTATACTTGATAAAGAGCACTCAAGATGAACCAATGTAAATGTATAGGCTAGATTTGCATTACACATTAAATAAAACTAAAATTCCCACACCAATGACAGCATTTAAGACACACATCAATACTCTTATTGTAGATCCACAAATTCACTGAAAAACTATCACAGAACAGAAACGTGGTCGTGTGACGAGCTTTAAGCCAATCACAAGCTTTCTGCATAATCGGTGCGAGCTGTTCTGCTAAAGTTCAACTCAACTCGACTTCGCTAGCTCTGCTTGAGATGTTCAGCACAGGAGAACCAATCAAATCTCGGAACTAACCATCTCGAATAGAGTGCATGTGCATTTGACAACATATGAGCAGCACAGACAGAGGAAAGCAGAATACTTCGTTGGCTTTTGTGAGACGATTTGAAATAACCCGTAAATGTAAAGCATGAGTATCGATGTATTGGATTGTACCATACAACACTAGAGTTTGAAAACATCCAACGGGAGAATGATCTAAAATATACGTTGGTCCACTAAAATATAAAATAGATTAATAATCACCTGTTTTAAGTTAGTGTTGCAATGTATCATGGGTCAACATACAGCATGTGAATTGCTACCTACACTTTCTATTTTGGCCGAATGTGTGGATCAAAAAATTTGATCATATGTAAATGTATGTTATGAAAATGTTCCCACTCAAGAACCTCATAAATTAAATTGAAAAAGTAACAGTTAAGAGATTACAGTATATTCCGAAAAATTATATAAGTAAATATAATTTCAATCAACATTACTAGGTTTAATTTTGGTACCTAACTGACGACCTGAAATAAATACATTTAATATTTACATATCCAAAAATGTAATCTCTCTGAAAGGTCTTAAAAATGTACTTTGGATAACCTCTCCTTCACTCTTCCAACCAGAGACCATGTTACAGGGAACTTAGTTAAAAGCTATGTATACTCTGTAAGTAGTAAGCTTACCTTGCTTGGTTACACTATGATGGAGATTATAAGATAGGCTCATAGGGCAAAGTAATATATAGGCCTACTTTGTATGTCTCCTGATAGGGTAATGCTGTATGCTGAGGAAGTGCCACTCTAAAAATAAGCCTTTTAACAAATTTATGATTTGTTTTTTTAAAGAATACATACCATATTAAAAACAAAGCAACACATGAAGAAACATTAAGAGCCCATCACAAAGTCAATTAATCGGGATGCTAGAGACACACGATTCCCCTCGAATCAGAAATCTCGTCAAAGTGAGGTTTTCTGTATTCTTTGCTTGTCAAGAGCAAAATTTAGATCGATGAAATAGTTTTATTTTACTATAGAATAATTATATTTCAATTTTATTGTATTTTTAAAAATATGGTTGTGGGTACACTGTGTTTTCATGAAGACTTCAGGTTATTGCGATAAGATGCGACGCCTAGCTTGAGCTGTATTACCTACCAAATTTACTTGTAATTTTTGTGGTGAGATGATATCTAGATATCATGTCCACGTCCAAGTGGATTAAAGATTCCTTTTGAGACAGATTTTAAAAATGGTGTCTTATTAGATTTCCCCAACAAATTGAGTTCCATATTCCTTCTCTTCTTTTAAAATACATTGGTTGCCCATAATCTCTTTGAATAAATATTGGTGCATCTACTTGAAAATATTCCTCTTCCACTTGTTTATAGCACATATAATTTCAGTCACTAAAGCCAACAGCCTGACACTAGAATATTCAATGTATTTCTCGGATGTATCGTCTGTTTAACAACACTCTACTTGTTTACAGTGGGAGTTCCAAGTAGGCCCTGGAGAGGGAATGAAGTGTGCGGACGACTTGTGGGTCGCTCGATACATTTTACAACGCATTGCTGAAGAGTATGGCGTGGTTGTTACTTTTGACCCCAAGCCGATGCCTGGAAACTGGAATGGTTCTGGAGCGCATTGTAATTTCTCCACTAAGGCTATGAGAGAGGACAATGGTATTATGTAAGCAAACTTGGAATTCATAGACACATTTGACATGTTTTAGTTTTTTTATAGAACCTTCTCAATATTAAAACACATTGTATAGGTTGTCCAAAGTCCGGTGTCATTAAATTTGACCATAATTATAATTTATGGAGTTAATCTATCAGCCTTTATTTAATGGATTAAACAACATTAAAAGATCTATTTTAGGTTGATATGAACAATTAGGTGCCCAAAGGGATTATAGAGAATTAGGGGAGTTATCAATGTTAAATCAAACCTATTGGGATAGTGATTTTAGGATTTATTTGCTTGGGTTTATTATTATTACATTTAAATAGTTTGATGAATATAGGGTATATTATCAATCAATCCATCCTAAAATGATTATCTGTATTTTGATTCACATAAAGCTTACACTGTAATTATTCTTTCTTTATTTTTACTGTTGAATTATTGTTAAACTCTTTTAACAACTTAGATTGTAGGGCAACTTTGAATTATTGGGTCTACATTAGTGTGGAGAGAGTGTTGGGAACATCTATAAGTTAATATGGTTGTGTAGGTAGCATGAGAAAAGGTCAGTATTCTTGAAATTTTAATTGCAAAACATTTTTTGGTCAAAATTAATCAAATATTGTTTCAGTACAAACATTGAGTTTAGTTTTCTTCCACGTGGTGATTTTCAACATTTCTTGGAAATCTGTCAAGGGTGTCCTGGAATTTAATGAGAATTTTTCCTCTTCATCTAAAACGTTTGCCTTACTATAGCACTATGCTCATGACAGATCTTCAACAGCTGTTGATATAACCATGTAAAGAATATTAAACTTATGTCTATACTGCCACAATATTTCATTTATTTTGGTCAAAAAAAAATGTTTTGCTATAAAAACTGAAAAACTGGCCTTTTCTCGTGTTCACTGCACCCACACTTTAAGCGGTTGTTTAGGCCAAATAGTCGAAATTTGTTTAGTATATTTGAGTGTTATCATGGCAACACAATACATATTTGAGTGTTATCATGGCAACACAATACATATTTGGAGATTAGTTTGTTCAATGAATATTTCCTATTTATGGTGAATTGAAGTGTCAGTCTTACAGTCCAATGGATCCACCATGTCTGGTGAATGTTTCAGCGAGATAGAGAAGGCCATCGACAAGCTGTCAAAGCAACACCTGCGCCACATCCAAGCCTACGACCCGAAAGGTGGGAAGGATAATATGAGGCGACTCACTGGTCACCACGAAACTTCCTCCATTCATGATTTTTCAGCAGGTCAGTACTTTCAAAAAGAAAAACAAATTTCAAAAGGAAGTTAATATGTGTTTATATAAAACTCAATAACGTGACTAAGCAATAAAGATATTTCATATAAGGATAGTAATATCTGGGTGCTGAAGAAGTGTGGTTTGAAAGGGAATCCAATGGATCAATGTGAAAGAGGTGTCTTACATTGGTTTGGGCATCTTGATAAGATGAGTGTCGAACAAAAGAAATGGTAATTCTTGTAAACAAATGTGTGAAAAAGAGAATCATTAAGAGTTTAAAGGATAAAGTAACATGTATGACTCGGTGTAAGGATGTTATTGAAGCGAAGGAAGTATGCAAGGATAGGGAAGTGTGGAGAAAGTTAGTGAGGCTGGATCAAATACGAAGTTTTTTTTTGCGTTATATGCAGGATTTTTTTTCCAACCTTGCAAGGAAACTGCATAATTAGGCATGTATACATCAACGTGAAGAATGAGTTTGTATAGTTAAGTGGTAGAGAATTAGTGGGTTTCTAAATTTTTTAGACACAAAGATGCAAAATCTTCAAGTCACCTGAGTAAACTTATTGAAAATATCTTGTGTAGGTAGATTTACTACTGTTTTGTGTTCATACACACAATTTTTATTGTCGCCATTATTCAAATTGAAGCTAAATATCTGCTCAGAATTCTAAACTATGCCAATTGGTAGATCCAAAGCCAAAGTCATGTTATATTAAATTATACTTCTATAAATGAATAGATCCTAATTATATTTTTACTTTATTGTCATTTCTCGTATGTGGCCTCTTGTCAGTTTTTTATTCCAGCTATAGGTTTTCCCCTACTGGCTTGCTAGGCCTATTGTAGTTTCATATGCCTTATAATCTAACTCAAGACTAGGACCGACACAATATCCAGTCCCCAGCCATTAATTCTTCACTATGACAGGGTGAACCCACATTTCACCAATGTTAAATTTTTCAGCCATTCCAAGAATCAAACCCGGGACCCTTAGTTCAGTAGACAGGCTGGCTACCAACTGAGCTAAGGGGTCGGATTGATCCTACTTATATATGTATACCAAATCAATCCAAGATAGGGCTGGAATACACAAGATTCTTCAGCTAATGGGATAGTAAATATCTGGTTATATCAGATATCTGGTACAGAAACTAGTGAAGGATGTTTATTAGTTCTACACAACAATATTTACTACATTGTTGGTCTTTCCTACAAAATATCTTTTCTACCACACATTTTGGCGCTATAAGCCTGAAAAAAAACATCAATTTGAGTTAAATGACTACTGTGGAATTTTATGTTAAGCTTTTGATGAAGTTTTTTGTGAATACAGGAATTTCAATATAAGTGTGGTCCCAAGCACTCTAAATGTCCCTTGCAATTAAAAAATTAAATCAAATTTCAAGGTAGCCAAAAAGTATCTTTACTATTCCAGGAGTGGCAAATCGTGCCGCAAGTATTCGTATTCCTCGTGGTGTTGTGGAAGATAAGAAGGGTTATCTGGAAGATCGTCGCCCTTCCTCCAACTGTGATCCCTACTCTGTATGCAATGCTCTCATCCGTACTTGTATACTGGACGAGTAAACAAGTATTTCAAACGTTCCATAATATTATTCCTGCAATGTTGTTCAATGTTGGCTAGCAGTCAAAGTGAATTTAAGACATATTTTTTTAAAAAGTATTTTGTTTGAAAAATGTAGTAATATTGAAAATATTTAAAATCACAATGTTAATAAAAAGTAATATGAAATGTATATAATTATGTTACATTATATAATAGTAAATTTTTAAATGTAATATTGTATTTTAGATATATTTGCTGTCACAACTTGGACTTTAAAACTGAGGAATTCTGTGGTATTTTTAACTAGTTTACTCTCAGCAAAATTGTATTATTATTGAAATAGTAAGTTGTTTTAAATTTGTGAGCAGGGCATTGAAAATAGCACTGAATTTTAATAATAGTAGTAAACATAATATGTGACTAAACATTCCACATTCCATTTATTCAGTTAAATAAAGGTTAATATCTGTATAAAGTATGTGAAAAACAGACCATCCCAAAGGGGCCTTTCATGCACGTTAAATTGACTAAACATATAAATTTAACTAATTATTTAAACAAAATCTATTTATGAATTATAATAAATGCAACCTAAAACAAAGCTGTGCTTGTTTCATTCTCACATGTTAAGCTAAAGTTAGGTATCCAAGTCAACAAAGAAGTATTTTTTATTGTTGAAAAAAGATGTATTAAACTTTTTTTTCTCCTCAAATAAATCGCATCAAACAATGTTCGTTACAAATGACTAAATATGAATAATCTAGGTTGTATTATTCAATACTCAAACTGTACAAAGTTTTATACTTCTGACAATGTATCACTGTCATGCCAATGTTATAAATAAAGTTATGTTTTTAAAAAAATGTTTTGTTTTATTTATATTCTCTAGATCATGATTCATTTGTATAATATGGTTTATTAGCAAATATATGTTACGATGATGATTGGGTGCTCATGTACATTTTGAAAGGTTCGGACGTTGAATGCCAGAAAATGCCAAGTAAAACAAAAGTGTTCCAAGTCTCTAAAGCTTAATACACAATTGGAAGCATTGTTTGCAAACATTGTTACTGTTTCCTGTTGCTCACAAACATAAGGAAACCATTTTCAAATAGTTAAACATTGTTTTGCATCCATACTCCAATGATGAAACATTATTTCCAGTCCAGAGATCAGCCGAGTAAAACCGTGATAATAAACTTTTTTGTTTACACACCCCCAGATATAATTTCTCTTCAATTTTGTATTTTCTTTTTTTACAAGTACCATGTCTTACTACCCATTTGGGTTATATGCTTAGTAATAATTATGCTAATCGTTTTAGGGATAAGTAATGTTATGTTTATAGAAAGTGTACCAGCATTTCTGTGAACGTATAGAAAACCATAATGAGACAAATCACCATCTGTTCACCTGACCAAAATTCAAACCTTGATCCCCCTGTCATCGGCAGTCTAGTCTACTGCTAGAGTAGCGCGCTAAATCATGCTGCCACCAAAGTGGGTCCCCCCGCCCCTCCCAAAGTTGTTACATAATGGTCACACACACAAAGGAAAACAACACCAAATGGCTGGATTAAATTAAACATCGAAAGGAGGATAGAAGGACAAGGTCTACACCACACCAGAACATTGTAGGCCTCGCTCAAAGTTCACAATTAAAACCAACTAAAACAAATGATTAAGTAATTTTCAGGGTATATCAGTCTCCTTCTTCAGCAGTAATGAGTAAAAAAGCAGACTGGACTATTCACTATGGAAGCATGGCTATTGCTTGATCATAGCCACTTAGATACTGATATTGCCTGTTTGATTCACACAAAAAAAAAGTTTAGGCTTGGATTCTGCAGTTGCCAGTTTAAAATTGTATCTTGACTCTTGGTAAATGGATAGAATGTTGTATTTCTAATATATTTAACCATTCTATTATTAAATTATTTGTTGTGAGTTTTTTTTCCCCTGAAGGGTGTGAGAAGGCCCGCTTGGAAGAAAAGGACAGAAGGTTATCTAAGATTGAGACCAGAAGGTTCCTGGATTTGGTTATATATCGGTGAGCAAGTTCCCACCTACGAAGTTGGGAAGCATTGCAACTATTGGGGAAAGCTTGTATGACTCTAGTACTTTCCAAGCCCTCCCCAATTTATTGCCATTCTCATGCTATTATTAAAGGATACATTAATATAGGTATATTAACAACACACTCTTCATTAACTGTTTCCAGCCTGCGGCCAGATCTGTTTAGTAAAAGGCCTCAATCTCAGTGTCCTTCACCATTCTTCCTCCTGCAATCTCTTCCACTCTCCTCTCTCTTGCACACTTGCTGCTATCTGTTCCTCCCATCTCTTCCTTGGTCAAATGGAGCAAATAAATTATATTAAGATGTTATTAAATGATACATTGGTCTAAGTTTAGTGTTTAAAAATGAGGTGGCCCAATGGCTAGATAATTTTATAATAAAGGAAAGTGATAACACTAAAGAAAAAGGAAAAATAAACTATTAAGAGTAAATTTGATGAAGAAAGCCCACCTAGGGAAAGAGGAAAAATGTGGGAAGAATCCAATGCACAAAGGTGACATCTTCTTCCTTTCTTCTGTCTTTTATAGTAGAAGTAGTCACACACACATTTTAACACAAATATCATAATATTTCGGCATTGTTGCCTTTATCAAACACAAAGAAGAAGAAAGTACATAGTACACAAACAATGGATTACTCCATTTTA
>CABFVX010000484.1:232626-262758 GCA_902151425.1 Timema shepardi | reverse complement strand
TGAAATGAAGGACCTACAGTTCAACGTGGAATCCGAACCACGGTGGAGACCTGGCATTCCACA
Source organism: Timema shepardi (assembly GCA_902151425.1). Classification (NCBI taxonomy): domain Eukaryota; kingdom Metazoa; phylum Arthropoda; class Insecta; order Phasmatodea; family Timematidae; genus Timema; species Timema shepardi. The sequence goes on along the minus strand of CABFVX010000484.1, from coordinate 262,695 downwards.
CATTCACAAGATGTCTTGTCAGAGGTGAAGGAAGGGTTTGGTAATCAGATAAATCTTTGCCGGGACCTGGGATTGAACCCCGGCCGCCAGCATAGAAGTCTGACACCTTACCCCTGGACCACCAGGTCACCTCGTACTAAATTTGACTATGAAACTGGCCCTAAGATATGAGAGAGTTAAGAGTAAGATATTAGAGAGTTTAAAAAGTAACTATAAAGCATTTTGTACTTTCAGAAAAGTGCAAGCGCATGGTTTCTGTTGAGTGAGTTTGACCAGAGTGACTCCATGGGTGCACAATCAGGCTTTATCTAGTCTGTGTTGGTTATGGCCCACGTTGTTTGTTGATGATGTTGGCCAGAGCTGCTCTTAGTGGTGTGCAAACGTTATGGTCGCACAAGGCCCCATGATTTTGGAGGGCCCACATTGGCTTGTCCAATTTTCAAGGAAATAACCTTAAAATATAAATGAAATGGCGATTGCCGATAAAAAAAAAGATGGTGCACAAATCAAAACATTCTAAGCTCTGACCAATATAACTTTGATATAAACTATCAATTAACTTTTGCTAACATTTTACATCAATAAATATTGTAATCTCATACTCTGCAACTTAACAAAAGTAAATACGAATAATTATGTAGCTCGAAGTAAAACCAGGACAAAATATTTTGAAAAATTATCTACAAAACACCCAATTGAGTTAATTTTTTTCCATACACACAAAAAAAAAGTGAAATACTAACTTAAAAGTCTAGAGCTATTTAAAGTAAAAACACCATTCTTCTTTTTTTAGATTTTGAAAACCTCTTAATTACTTTAGCGTTTAAGTCTTAAAAGATTTTAACTACGTATGTTGCACACAATCATATTAGAGAGAAAAGAATGTTAACAATGGTTATAAACTCGGCTATATATATATATTTGCGTTAATTTTGTGAAAACTGAAAAACAGTTAAAAATGATAAAAGTTTGGTACTAATGATTTAATTATAACTCTTTGTTCCAAAACCGCCAAGTTCTCTATGGAGTTGTACACCAGGCTACATATCAAAGATACACTTTAAAACTTGCTAGCTAGATTAACCACCTCATTTTTTTTTCAATGTGCATGCTCAGATGGTTGTATGCACAAAGAAGGGAAAGCTGTGGGAAGGAGCATTAGATATCAAGCTCACAAGAATAGTAGAGAGAACAATACACTTAAGCGCATAGCCAGTATAATGTCATAACCACAATGTACAGCAAGCAATACAATCTATAAAAATACTAACCCGTAGCCATACACATGTTGAGGATGGATTAGCGATTGTAACATCTGAGAAACTTAAGCAGGTGGTTTTTGGTAATGATATGCTGGCTGAGGAAGGTTTATTTCTACAATATAGTTTTAAATTCTTTCTAGAATAAAATCTGGTAGAGTTTTTAAAAATCTGTTTTTTTTCCCTTTTCCATAGGTGGGTCACAAACCTTATAACACTGAAATTCAATTATTGAATGAGGACTTTTGCTAAATAATAGTGCCAGTATCTTGGTGAATAATCGTTATAGTAAATACTGTATGCCGCATACTCAAGTTATTTTTAAAGTCAGAAGTTATGCCTCCAATATAATGTGTCACCACCTGGAACCGAAAAGTCTCTGGATCACCTTATTGCAAACTTGATGTTTTGGACCGAACAACTAGTTCCATTTAATCCAGCAATGAGTGAGCTTATGGAAGGGGCAAGGAACATTCACTGATTATGTCTCACATCCAAGCCAAGATTCCGCAAGGACATCACACATTGGATTCAACTTTACAGCTCTACTACTAATACTTTGTCTTGTACTGATAAATAAATCAGCACAAAAGAGTTAGGTCCTACAAATTCCTTGAATATTGAAGAAAGATTTAAAAAATACTAAATTCGAGATTTGATTTCTATTGTTTTCCAAATTTAGAATATGAATTTATGTTTAGCTATTATTATTATCATCATCATCGCATTTTATTACCCATTCGGGTTGTACGCACATATGCTAATGTGTAATGGTAGGCTGATTATGAGATGAAATGGAGGACCTACAGGTAAAATTTTAGAGGGAGTGTACCTGCATTTATGTGAAGCCAGAGTGGGAAGCCATTTTGGAAAAAAACACCCTCAGAATGCTTGTCCAAGATTTGAACCCCTATATTCCCGTCAAAGTCAAGCCAATCCAATATGAGAGTGATGCGTTAGATCATAGGTTGCCAAACTCATATATTATAGGAGCTACTTTCAATTTTTCAAATTGTTTCCGGATTAAATTTGCAGTATAGCATATTGGCTGTTATTGTAACATCCACAGAGGATTTGCCATCACATTATTCATTCAATGGGGGTAGCCTCTGTGGCTTGGTTTCATAATTTCAAGGTGGGAGATGTAAGGAATGCGAGTTAAGGGCAGTATTTTGCAGTTTTTATAACAAAAACATTTTTTTGGTCAAATTAATCAAATAATTTTCCAGTAGAGACCAAGAATTTCATTTTCTTCACATGTTGACCTTAACAGATCTTGAATTTCTGTCAAGGATGGGCTGTAATTTAATGACTTTTCCTCTTCATTTAAAAAGTTGCTCTTCAAACATTGCTATGCTCATGACAGATATTCAAGAACTGTTGGTATTACCATGGGAAGAAAATTAAACTCTATTTCCACTAGATAAATATTTGATTTATTTTGGCAAAAAAAAAAAAAAGCTTTGCTATAAAAACTGCAAAAACACTTACCTTAACTTGCATTTCCTAAACTCTCACCTTAATGGACACAATGTAAAATGTTAGTACATTTTGTACTAAAAATGCACTTTTTATGTTAGAAAACACAAGATATATTCATTTTTTAAACAAAATTATTGTCAAATAAATATTTTTTAAATGCATTGTGCAGCTTACTTAGAAGAATGACATTCAATTTCATCTACTACTTTTTAAATTGTGGTGAATAACTTTTCACTCACATTCAATTATAGGTATGAAAATGTTAATCTGTAAGCCTGCTTCTAAATTCATTTTTACAACCATTAGCTGAAAATGATGATACACAGGTAGATAAAGCAAAACACCTTCACTTTGAATGCAATATGAATCAGGACACAATCATTTTTCTTCGAGACAAGACACATAGCTTAAACTCAAAGCATTATCTTACTCTTCAACAATAATTTACAGCCAAAAGTGAAAAAAAAATCTGTGCGAGCTACCAAAAAGGTTTGGCGATCCCTTTGTTAGACCATACAAAACCACCAATGTGTCTAATATAATAATGTTAGGTGACTTGGCGGTCTAGGGGTAAGGTGTCAGACTTCTGTGCTGGCGGCCGGGGTTCAATTCTCGATCCCGGCACAGATTTATCTGATTACCAAACCCCTCCTTCACCTCTGACAAGACATCTTGTGAATGTGAGGAATGCCAGGCCTCCACCGTGGTTCGGATTCCACGTTAAACTGTAGGTCCTTCATTTCATCTCACAATCACCCTAACATTACACATTAGCGTGAGTGCATATAACCCGAACGGGTAGTAAGACGCGGTGCTAATAATAATACACTCACTTGTACTATTTTATATAGCAATGTGAACAAAATCAAAATTGAAATAAAATAAAATTATACCTACCAGTGTCTTAAGTTTACCATATTTTCTAAGATTTGAATTTTTATTAGTTCCTTTCCCTTCACTCAAAAGAACAAAAATAAGCACAAATAAACTAGTGTAAGTTATGTTTAGGTTTATTATGCAAAATTATAGCTCTTAACATATAATTAATCAGGGTTCATTTCAAACATTTGTGCTTAATAAAGTAACCATTCAATCACAAATGATGGAATATGATTTGTAGTATTATAAATTAGGTGAAATAAAGTTATAACAATAATAATAAACCCACAACAAGATAGTTCTAAAATTAAGCTAAATATTTTTAAAAATACACACATTTATATTTTACAAAGCAAAAAGCTGTTATTGTATATACATAAACAATGAAATAGCTACATTTCTGCATCATATTAGTATAAATCTCTGGTTAAATCAAATTACATAATTTATTTAACTAATAAAGAACAGCGTTATGGAGTTAAGATTGGAATCCTCATATTAGTTGACTGACACATCCGCAAAATTAGGTTTTTATTATTTTTATTTTATCATCTTCTTTCATATTGGTTATCAATCTTGACCATTCACAATTTTCTTAATTAAAGTCACCTCTAGTCCATAAAAATGAGATTTTAGCACACTTTGTAAATTAAATTGAAATCAAATAATACAGACTGTTTAGTACATCACTTATGTTTTCATGCTCGCTTTGACTTGGGCTTGCTGATACTGTTGCTGAAGTTTGCTGATTGCTTCTCGATGAGCATCCTGCTTCTTGTCCAGGCCACTCAGTAAATCATCCGTGCGTTTCCTATAGTTACAACATAATAGTAGACACAACATAATAGTTGACAGTTTAAGTTAATAAGTTGAAGGTTACAGGTGTAACTGCGCACCAAAGATATCTAAATATTTACAATAACAAGGTGGGGATAAGAATAGTATAATTTAGAACATTGGAGACCAATATTTATTTAATACAATCTGCCTTTCAAATGCAAACCTTAATGTGATCTACTTTCAGTAAGTATCAGTGTTAAAACACATTGCCGAGTTTCTTGCACCATAATCACTTGGAATGGTAGCATTATAGAATATTTCAATGGAAAACAAAAAATTAAAAAACTATTGGTAAAATCATAACTATCCATATTATTTATACAGTGTCGGAAAAGAGTTTAAAACCACCTTTACAATACTAAAGATAGTAATTTGTTTACTGGTCTTAAACTTTTTTTCTTTATTAACTCTCTCTTAATTTAATGATAATATACATTAAAAATGAAGTATTTAAATTATAATAACACTACTGTAACTCAAACGGTTTAGAAGTTAAGAATATTTTTAATATTAAAGCACAACACACAACCAAAAAAATGCACATTTTTTAAAAAAGAAAAAATTATAGTTCAAAAATGGGTGGACATAGGGCTATGGTTTTTGGTCTCCACAAAGTTTTAACACAAAGCTTAAAAATTAGAAAACCTGAATATTTTTTTAATCAAATTAGTACTTTAACTTTTAAGTGGCCTAATTTTTTTAAATCAAGAGAAAAAATAATTACTTTTTAAGATTTGTATTAACTACATTTAAAATTACTTCTTTTTACTTATTCTTAGCATTATGTTATTTCTTATCTCTATGGAAGTTGGTTGGCACACCTGTTTCTTCAGTTCCCTCCAATCTGATGATTTTAATGTGATCATTTTGAGGTTATTATATGCATTTTGTGTTGGTGAGTCAAGATGGGGGAAAAAATCAGTATCGGACCAAATTAAGTGGCAAAACATTGGTTTAGTGAAGGCTGGAAAATCGCAAAGACAAAATGTTGATATTTTTGGAATGTTTTAGGTACACGGCATACTTTGCTACTACCATAGAAAACTATTTTTACTACTCGTCCTAACCTCTTTCATGCCGTCACCATGCAGAACAAACTAAGCTGCTGGGAAACATTTGTGAACAGACAAAACATATTATAGTCTGTTATAATATGTTTGTGGCATTTGGTTCTTTGATAATAGCCTATGTCTAATTCAACTTTCATTGCCAATTTATTAAACCTTTTTTATATGAAAATCTACATAATTTTTTATCGGTAAAAAAGAGACTTGAATGCATTGTTTACTCAAAATCAAATTTATCTCACTTTGATCCAAGCATGGTTTGTAGTTAAGCTAGGAGTCCTGGGTTTGTTCCTCAGCACTTCCAGATTTTTTGTGTAGAAGTGAGTCTGGAACGGGATCCACTCATCCTCGCGAGGAGAAATGAAAAGCTACTTGAATTAAAAAGTAGTGGCCCTTGTCTAGAAAACTAAGATTTAAACCTGGAAGGTTTGTTGAACTGACTATATGAAACCCTCTATTCGCAGAAGTTGACACTATCTTTGCCAAGATGGCAGCCGCTTGGTTGGTATGGCTCAAATACAGGTTAATGCTTTAGTTTTTTTTTAATCTAAGTGACAGAAATTGCCAAAAAATGTATTTATAAAGGAATATACTTACAATTCACTTCGAATGTAATCCATTCTCTTGGTAACATTTTGTTTGGCTTCTTCAAGATCTTGTTTCACTAATACAGGACCAATTAGTTTATACACTTCCCCTCCACTTTTTAAGAGATCCAGTTCCTAGAAATATTTGAATATAAAATTCCATGTACCTCTAATATTAATTAATACAATGTAAGTTCAAATAAATAAAATTATTTTACAATATTTAAGAATATTGTTCAACTGAAAATTTGAGAGCTGTTTAAAACACGGATATTTCTGTAAAAATAACATCAATCACTTTTTTTATAAAGTTATTTTTAAATATGGAATGAGCCAAAAGAAAAAAATTGAAACAAAAACTTTGATAATACATATTGCATATAAATTGAGATATAAAATAATCTTATAGTTAAAAACCTCTATAGATATGTATCATATTTAATCATTTTGAAATTACTGCAATAAAATTTGATAGTATTAATTATCAAATTTAATTATCTCTGGATGTTATGTATTATTTCTAAACAAAGTTTTATTCACAAATTCACCGAAAATAGAGAGCAGAATCTTATGAGTGATGCAGCAATTCCAACGCTAGCAGAAATATATGTTAACGCATAGTTTTTTGAAGAGCAATCTTAAAGCCGTTGATTAGTAAAATATTTTATTTTATAGTAAATAAACAAATATTTTAAAATATCATGATTGATATCTTCAAATTATGGTGCTGTGTGGGATACAATACATCAATACACACACTTGTTATTTACAAAGTTATTTCAAATCTTTACACGACAGTCAACATAGCCATATGCTTGTATCTAGCTGATTTGAGTCAATTGGTTTTGATATTCGATTGGGTCTTACAAGCAGAAGTTCTTGAGCAGAGCCAATCAAGCTGAAATTAGTCAAACTAGAATAGAAAGGTTCACTCTGGTGGGGCTGAAATCTTGTAATTGGTTTAGAGCTAGTCACACAATTCAATTTCTGTTCTGTGCTTGATTTTTGGTGAACGTGCAAATTCACAGTAAAACTTAAAAAACCTACATACACTAAAATACATAACATCTAGTCCAACATAGTTAATTAATTTGAAGAGTTAAGTAGGTCTACAAGAGAAAAACTCATTCATAAATAAGCCTAATAAATTAATTGTGACCAGCTAAAGATTGAACTAGGTTGTGCGCCATCTTTTATGATTTAGGGTTGTGTATTAGTAAGTAACCAGAGGTCAATCAATCCCCCATCCAATCTGAACTGCTTGTTATTGGTAAACTAGTTCTGTGTTCCGCAAATTGTATGCTGCGGCAGCAAATTAGGTATTGCGTGCAGCCACAGCGTGATTCGTCACAGTTCAATAAGGACACAAATGAAGTTGGGTGTCGTCCATATTTCTTAATAACTCATGCTAATATACTAATAACATACTAATATGTTTAATACATCTGACAAAATCAAAACTTTTTGCACAAAGTTATAGTTATGGTTTACCCAAATTAGCTTACCAATGATTTGAAAGAAATGCCTCCAAATGTTAAAGAAGCAGATAGAGAAAAAGAACTTCAAACTTTAATCTTAGAATATTTGAGGTTACTCCCGAAAAAATATTAGTCAACACTTTCCCAAATCTGATTTATCATTCAACCTTTGGACTGGGTGCATGATAAATTTTCTGCTGCCACGGCACATACTTAAGTACAAAAAAAAAAATCCTTTTATATCATTTAATAAAATACTGTGAAAAAGAATACTAAAATAATTAGGTGATTTTACATAAACATAATAATTTTTTTTCCCATCGAGTACCATAAACTTAGTTTAGTTCTTATTCAATTGCTCAATCCCGGCGCGGAGACCTAGGCAGTCGCCTTGTTCATCTTATGGATAGAGCTGCCTCTGACTTACAGTCACAAGTATTAATTTATTTCATAGCAGTAGTGAGCTCACCTGTTTTACAGCAGTATTTTCATTGAGTTGACCATCCAGTTGCTGCCGTTGAGTTAGAGATTTATGATATTCTAGGAGCAAAAAGAAACTATCAATATAGGAGCTACCAGTAATTAAATGAATAATAGTCAGGTAGCATGTTTTACAAAAGAGGGTAACAGGTATTGTTAGGATCTTCTAGGTAAGGATAGAGGAACAAGGAGGGTAGATGGTTAAGGAGAAGGGATAAAGTGGCTCATAGTTGATTCCCCCAACAAAAGATGGTGATTTTTTTCATAGCATTCATTAATTCTTTTAGAAAATTGAGTTTTTTGAACATAGTAGAGGCTGTAGGGGGTTATCAATGGTATATATGACTCCAATAAAATACTAGCCCAACCAGTGTAGAGGAATATAGAAATATGTTAAGCCTGATCATACTTTCAGAGGTTGGAGGGAGAGAAACCCCTTCTTGTGTCAGAATTACTTTGCTGCATTGCCAAAATCCTAGGGATGTGCGAGAAACATTTCTTCAATTTGAGACGAGAATATAAAACAGTATCAAGACACGAGATGAGAAAACATCCTTTGAAAGTTAAATAAAATTATGTTTATTAAAGTAAATATATAGTTTATAGAGTTTCTTTTTGAATTTTGAGCTGGTGCTTGGTTTAGATTGTCTTATATATAGTTCAGTCAAACACTTGAAATATAACTCATACACATTTTAAATGCAATTGATAAAATAGTGATAGGTAGTTACAATGAACACCATTTATAATTTAATTTTGTAGTGTAACAGCTTATATGGTCAAAGTTTGATAATGAAAAACAATATTTGTACCACCCAAAACATTTCTTAATGAGGGCTGTTTGGGGTGGGGGGAGGGATGTGGCCTATTTTTGGGTTATTACGGTATTATTAGCTTTTTATTTATTTCTCGAATTTTCGATATTTTAAGTCCTAATGTTTTTTTAATAAATCCTGACACAAAAAGAACACTAATATTAATAAAACACTATGGCACTCAATGGTATCTCATCTCTATAGCTCTTTTAAAGAAAATCTTATGAAAAACAATAAAGTTTCAAAAACTTGTTCATTTTGGATTAAAAACTATCCAAAGTCTATCTTTTCTCTTTAAAAAAATAGTTGTTACACTTATGAAACAACAAAAAAGTCATTCAACTTACTTTTTACTTTGATTTGTAGGTTGTTCGGTTTATATGGTATTCAACCTATAAATAGTAATTTTATGATATCCAACTTTTTCAACTAATAATATACAAAAAATAGCCTTTTAAGAAACTTTTTTTAGTACTTACTACTCATTCGGGTTATATGCTTAAATACTAATTACGCTAATGGATTAGGAATTGGGAAGGTTGAATTTGGAGGAAGTGAACCCACATTTGTGTGGAGGGAGAGTGGAAAATCATTTAGGGAAAACCACCCCCAGTTCACCCGACCAAGATTTGAACCTTGATCTCCTCATCCTCGGCAGTCGAGCTCAACACGACTAGTGCATTAGCTAACTATGCCACCAAGGCAAGAAACTAGATGATTTCGTATGTTCTCCAGTATTTTCATAAAATGAGAGCACCTAGAAAATTATATTTTATTTTATTTGAAAGGCCAACTAAAAGTTATGGGCTAAGAAGCCAACTTTCAATAAGGTAAAAGCAGTTTGCTAGATTAATTAAAATAAAATTACATTAGGATCTTAACTAAAACATGTAGGTAGCCTAGAACATAAAATGAAAAATATATTAGTACAGTAGAGGCAATTTATTATGGTACTTTAAAGTAATTTAGTACAGTAGGCGTAATCTGTTTTTGAAGACAAACTGTGTACCATGCTGCCAAATAAGGGTATAATCTTTTAATTGTTGCTTATGCGAGACAAAGGCAAATTGTATAAGTACTGTGACACCTAATTAGTAGATTTACAATCATGCAGAAGAATGTATTAAGGCAATTTGGAATATAGCACTCTAGGCTAAATCATGGTTAAAATTAGAAGGAATAGCCAGCACACTTACTTTGGTGATACTGGAGAAGAAATTGTTTAGATAGAACACTAAAAAACACACAAACAAATTTTGGGGACAAGCTTTTACTGTCACAGACAGCTTCATTGGGTCAAGAGAGTAGACTTGTCCTTAAAAATGTGTTGTTTTTATTTAGTGTTCTATCTAAACAATTTCTACACCAGTATCTCCAAGAAGAATGTATTGGTATATTATCTTGTCACTTTCGAGGGCAGTAGTTTAATGATGTGTTCTAGTATGTACACAGGTTCCTGTGCAGTATATTTTTCCATTTACAAGCCTATGAATAAAGTTCATATCAAAATGTGTTTCTTGTTGTAGCAGAGGTATAAGTTAGTATCTTTAGTATAGTAAGATTATTTTAACAAATTTATTTTGTACTTTTCAAGAAACTGGGAGTACTTTTCATATTGTGGAGACCAATTAATAGAAAAAATTTTAAGTGGCTTCATTACAAAATAATAAAATAATTTACAATTATGTTCTAGGGTCAGTCGGGCGTAAAGTCTTTTGTGTTTCTTCTAACAAGCCCTAACATTTTGAATGATTTTGTGTCCAGTCATATTTAAGTGTGTGTGTGTGTGTGTTTTTAATCATTTAAAATTTAAAACAATTCACATGCTGCACTCCCTTACTAATTTAATTATCTTAAGTTCTAGTGATCAGACAATGAAACAAAATAGGCCTAATTAAACTAAAATAGGAAAGCTAAATTTATCAAAAAAGTTTAGTAAAAGATATTTATTATATCGAATGAAAACTGTAAACATTCACAGATAATCACTTTACAAATAGTACAAATCACATTAGTACTCTAGAATGCAGATGTTTGGCTCAAGTTGTTATGTTAAGTTACGCAAATCGTGAACACACATGTGTTTTCTTAAGTTAGGTGAACCTTAATGCTGGGATCACAATCAACTTAACTTAAACTTAACGTAACAACTCGAGCCAAACATCTGCAATCTAGAGTAGGTACCTATGTGTTTTGATCTGTGATTTGTACTATTTGTAAAGTGATTATCTGTGAATGTTTACAGTTTTCAGTCAATATAATTAATATCTATTACTAAACTTTTTTGATAAATTTAGCTTTCTTATTTTAGTTTAATTAGGCCTATTTTGTTTCAATGTCTGATCACTAGAACTTAAGCTAAAGAGTAAGCCTTGGTCATAAAAACCAACAAATGAATTACTAAATAGCCCTGTAGACATCACTCGCATAATGATTGGTTGGCTGTATCATGTGATACCCTTCATGTAACATTCACATAACATGAAAAACCTCCCAGAATATATATTAAATTAGGTTAACTCCAAGAGAACGTTAAGTTAACTGGATCGTGATCGGTTCTATTTAAAAACACAAGAACCTTAAGTGAACGTTAAGTTGACCGTGATCCCGGCATAAGAGATTTCCACAAATGCCAAATTGTTCTAGTTTCCAAGTGAGGATGTTATGATTTAACTTAACAAATGTCTTGGAGAAATCTGTATACAAAGAATCACTTTTAGATATTTATTAAGTGAGCTGTAAGTGTGACCCGTTTATCACAATATGCTAGTGATAATTGATCTGCCACTAAGGAAACCATATCCTTGTAGGGGATATAAAATGTAATTTAAAAAATCTTGGGAACACTAATAACTCAAATAATTTACCACAAGGCCTAGCTGTATAAAGTAGTGAAAAAGGCTTATGATTTTTTATTTACGTCAGTCGAGTTTACCCTTTTGGTGTATTGGGACATTGGCGATTTTCCATTTGTCTGGAAACACACTTCATGTCAGTGATGGTTAAAAAAATAATGTGAAATGGATAAACTTGCTTAGAGACGCTTTATAAAAGTATTAAAGTGTTGTCCAGTGTGATTATTTTTAATAACTGGTAATTTTTGGAAGAAATATGCTTTTCCAATGAACTACAAATTAATTTAGCTTATGTAGGGGATGTCTTATAAAAATACATTATGCACAAAATACTCAATATACTAAATTACCTTTTTGAATAATTTTAAATTTGTCGATTTCAGATTGAAGTTTGTTTTGGAGTTCCTCAACCATAATTGTAGTTAATTATTATGATTATACGGATACCAGTCAGCGTGTCTATTTCAAGCAAGTAAACTAAATAATTCTTTTAAAATTTTTTTTAGCATCTGCAGTATTCTACATTCATTATAAGCTAAACTCTTTAAGCCAACGTAAGAAAAAATCAAAACCCTAGAGCTAAAAAAGTAGATATAGATAAGCCTGCCCCGTAAAAACATTAGGAACGTATTTGTATTCATTTCATGTGTAATGACAAGGTAGACAAACCGTGAAATACAAAATGCCCAAGTAATTTATTTTATTCGTGCCGAAAACAGACTTATTCCTATATAAATTGGGTATGTGTAGTCCCTCCTATCTATGTGTATCATTGATCTCTATAATATAACTGGATGGAAATCTATGGTTGAAATTTTCGAGTTGTCGTCTTCGTACTATTGTCTAAGAGAAAAGGAAACTTTCAGATATCTCCTTCTCTCCTACACCCATACAAGACAATGTGGCATTTTGACATTGTTCATTAATATGATTGAATATATAAGATAATTCAATATGTGATAAGTTAAATGAAATAAATATGTTAGTAAAAGCGTTGAATAACATAACAAAGTTCGAAACTGGTTAGTTTTTCTTTAAATAAGTCGATGTAGCCTAATATATCCGATAATTTTTGAAGGAAGCTCATTTTTAAGGCGTTATATCGTACCAGAATCCTACCCTATGGTTATGTTTAGGTAGGATAAAATACCTTGAATAAGGAAATTTTGACTTCCGTTCTAAATGGCCGTTTATCCTACCAAAATATTATATATGTGATAGTATTTTGGTACGAAATAAGGCCTTACAGATTGGGATTATTATTAAAATCAGATTTTAGTGGAGACTGTACTTCCTAAAGCCTATAACCTAAATTATCATTTATCAGAAATAAACATTAATACAGATTATGAAGAAGCAAACTATACCCTTACAAGAGACAATGAGAGCGTACGCGAACAGCAACAATCATATTACTACTGCCGCTTCTCAGTCCCACGCACACACAACAGTATCGCCTCCATTGCGCACACAACTGCGCACCACAGATGTCACTAAATTTATAATAGCTGTAATATAAATTTTCCTATACATCAACAGAGCCAAATTTTTTAAAAAATATGGTAATATAATAATTCTTTCTACAAGCCTACAACCTAAGTGATAGTTTGAATGTATGGCAACTACACAAAGTTTGTCATTAAAACAGATTAAATCAAGTTTTAAGACACCTTATTCATTATATTTATTGAACTTTCAATATAATGTGGTTTATGAACCAATATACATGCTAATAACCAACTTTAAATATAAGTGTAGTTTTGGCAGACTGTAAACAACATTGATGATAGCTACATATTTAAATATGTTAAAGATTTTATTCGTATTTGTACAGTATTACCTGTAAAACTGCAATGTTTTTTCAGGAAAGTGTATTATAATACTTCACTATTTTCAAACAATAACACTTTCATTCAATTGAGATATGTTTTCGCATAAGAACATTGAAAGAAACCGTTAAATCTGTTCACCCCTCTCCCCCACACTGTAGCAGACGATAAACTTGAGCGTCACGCTTTGGTCCTTGGCAATGTATATGTGTATGTCCATCCAGTTATATTATAGAGATCAATGATGTGTATAGTATACCCATTTGTATTTGCAACGAACACAAGAGAGATTTTCTTTAAAAGTAATGTCACTCAAGGCAAATAGTGTATACCGGTACCATATATTTGCAAAAGCAAATTACATAGTTTATCTGAATCTCTTGGTCGATTAAGAAATATTGATTCTGTTGATTTTATACATGAACAATAACAGATCGAGAACAGTGCCGATTTTTTTTATTATCTTTTATCTTTTTGTTGTGATAAATACATCATTTTTATAATAAACGGTACTGTGAATTTGTTGATCTAGAGAAAGCGTACGAACGGGTAAAAAACAGTATGTTATTGAATGTTCAAAGTGAATGAGGTGTAAGGATGTTAGTATATGCAATTATGATTGTAGATAGCTTAATGGAACTACGACGTGAGTTAGGGTTGGGGAATCTTTGAGTGAATGATTTGACACTGAACAGCGTGATAGACAAATTATTGTGTTATGTTTCCATCATCTTAACATCATCATTAGCTGTTTCAAGCTTGAAGCCAGGTCAGTTTAGTAAATGCCTCGATCTTCCTACTGTATATCCTTACACCATTCTTCCTCCTTTAATTGCATTCATTCTTTTCCTCTCGTGTTATGCGTCCATAGTTTTTTAAAATGTATTCGTGAATAAGTGTTTGAGTGATAATTCTGAGGATATAATTGGTGTGCAAATAGATCATGTGAATGTGAGAGTGGTGCTATATGCAGATGATGCCATATTAATGGATGCAAATGAAAGTGACCTATAGAATGGATCTTAGTATAAATGTCTTCAAAACTAAGGCGATAGTTTTTGATAATAACCGATCAGGACCGATGTGGTTGTAAACACACACACACACACACACACACACATATATATATATATTTGGGGAAACCAGTATGGACAGAATCAGTAATGAATGGGTGCTGAAGGAGTGTGCTTTGAAAGGGAATCCTATAAGTCAAAGTAAAAAAGGCATCTTACGTTGATTTGGGCATGTTGAGAAGATGAGTGTATATCAAGTGACGAATTAAATATATAATGATGGAAGAGACTGTGTGGATCATAAGGAAAGGGTAGTCCATGTAAGACTTGGCCAAATATTTTAGATAAATGTGTGAAAAAGAGAAACTTAAAAATTCTTAAGAATGAAATAATAATAATTTACGAAATAAAACTAATGAAAGTATATTTTTAAATGCACCACATTATCGTTTATTAACTATACCAATTAAAAAAAAACTTTGTAAACGTGTTACTAAAATCCTGAAATACTTCCTGAATTTAAGAGGATAATATAATAACACTCGATATCAATGTTGTTGTTTATTTTGTCTCGGAAAAAGGACCATGTTATTATCAAGTATACTACACGCAAAGCAAGAATCACCGGGAGGCAGTATCATTACACCAAAATAGTATATGAATGGTTTCATATATGGCCCTGTCAAGGAGAACTAATTAGAGCTCTGAGTTTGAATAATTAAGCTTCAATTTTACAACATTATGAATAGAGTATATATCAACAGTTCAGTGCTTCCACCTATGTACAAAAGTAGAAAGTTCTAAGATAGTTAAATGGCTTAGCTGGCTCATTGTGTTTGTACACCTACACCATATAGTTTTTGAAAAAAACATTAAATATTGTTTATTTACTAAATATTTTGCTGAAACGAATCTTATTTATATTTTATGAGATTAATTCAAATGTCAAATTATATTCTTTATTGCTAATATCTTAAATATGTGTGTATTATTACAAATGTTTTATTTATGTTTTAAGCTAGGTTGCATTGTGATCGGCCAATTTTTACTAAAATATGAATCTCACACTTACCCGGCGTGGGGATACCATGGTCACGTTGGTGGTTCCCCCAGGATGAGGCTCTTCTATTGCAATTCAGCTGGCTTGGGCTAAACCTTGCAATAGTCCCAAATATGGATTAATCGGTCGCATAATTCTTGGTAGTTGGGGCTGCGTTCAAGCAGTCCCAGTCAACAATAAACTTCATTAATATCTTACAAGCTTTTAAAGAGACTGAAATCCAGTAAACGGAATAATTTGATCATAGTCATATCTGATGTTGTGAATAATTTTATTTTGAGTCCAGGAATAACCAATGAAGGGTATATTTTATCTTATTCTGTTATACATATTTAAAACTAAATGATCGCTATATTTTGTTTTTGTGAGATATTGTAATGATAAAAATGTCTACAAGCATATAGGTCAGCAGTATAAGCAAAAATTAGTGAATTTATGGCACAAATTACACAACATATGAAATGTAAATTTATTATTATTTTATTGGCATTGATGATAATAACTGTCATACGTGACAGTTTCGGAGAAAATTATTGTTGACCTATAAATATAAATTACAATATAAAAGTAGAACTTTGATAAGAGTTGGTCGTGTACCATAGTCTAATTTCAACAGTCTTTCGATAGAATCGATTCAGACTGAATATCGCAAGTATTTGAGCTGATTAAAATAATCGATTATTATTCCCAACATGATCGCCGATATTATATGCTCGAATAGTTCGACCACAATACTCGAATTTCTATAACTTCGACCATAATTGAGAATTCGTTCATAGATTTGGTTGATTTTAGAATTAGTTATGTGGAAAGTCAAGAGTTTATCTTTTTTAGCACGAAACACAAATAGTAATGAAAATCATCACTTAATGGTGAGGTTTATGTTAACATTCTTAAACACATTGTTAGGTTATCCTCATGAACAGTGGTGGACCCAGAAATTTAATTTGTGGAGGGGTGGACATAAATAAATAAATTATTGTTTTTGCAATTTATATTGGGATCATAGCTTGAGTATTTTGGCAATTTTTATGTTATTATAAACTATCCCAACCTAACGAAACCTAGCCATCCTTATTTTCCATTTGTCAATAAATACAAACTTCGTCTATAGTGTGCTCCGAGGACGGTAGTCTTTATTTCTCTCTCTCAAATGATGATATATTTGATGTTTTCTTGCACCTACTCACACAACAAGATTCTGAAGTTCCCGACTATAACAAAACAAATGTGATGAAAAAATTCCAAATCGTTAAAATTTATTATAAAACACCTTTAAAATTGGTATTTTTAAGCACACCTAATAATATATAGTTGATTGAAAATTTTATTTATTTACACATGGAAAGTTAGGCAAGGAAGGCTTGGTTGAGTTTTTTTAGTCAAAACATTAACATTTTCCATAAATAAAAATACATGTCAAAGGATTTCTTACATAGTTGAGATGTTTGACAACCTGCTTCAAGTTGTTTCATTGGAGGACATTCAATAAGTTTATTTAATAAAGATAATAAAATAATAGTTAATCATTTTCAAAATTTAGGGCCATTTCTTTAAAAATGTAGTGCTTGTGGACGCTCTATCTTTATTTGGATGAACATCCATGGGAGAAACCAAATTGAGAGGTTCCTTGTAATGCTACAGAATATGGTGGAATGCTAGGACCTACCCAATCAATTATAGGTTATGTGTTTTAGAATTATTTTTTTCGACAAGGTTTGTTTTGTTATAAACGGAAATTTTGGAATCTTGTTGTGTGTATAGGTGCTACAAAACATTATAATTTGACACTTAAGAAAATAGACTCCCACTCTCACTTCATAATATCTCTCAAATTTGTAAGTTTATAAGGCCTAACTCATATTATTAAAATAAATGAAAGTAGTAGGTCTACACAACCAGGGTGGGATTCTTGACACCTTTTTTTGGTCATATTATAATAAACAAACTACTTTTAATCATTAATAAACACAAAAATAGTAAGTTTCAAGAATAATGCCAAAGTACCTTATTATATAATACATTTTATTTTAGTAATTATTATTAAGTGTTTTGCCTCATGACAGGTTAAATACCGGCAGAATTTTTAACCCCAGGAAGAACCACCATTGGTTTGGTTCCCTTGGCAAAAGGGGTTTTCAGAGAAAAGATAGTGTGACAGTTTTCCCTTTTCCTATTCACACAAAATAGCACCACGGCCGAATTACCACTCCATGCAGTCACGCCCGTGTCTGTTCTATCTTGAACCATCTCGAGCATCATTTGCTCTGTGCCTCAAGTCGATCCTGATACTTCTGCTTACCATTATCAGCCACGGTACCCTATGTAGGGGGACATGATATACCCCACGTCACTGGGTCCTTAAAGAAGTTGGCCGCCACTGACCTTACTGCAGCGTTAAGTTGCCACACTCTCTCGATGTCATTGCCCAACCCCGCTTCGCGGAACCATCTGTTAGGTCTTAATCCATGTGGATTCAGAGAAATCTCTCGCCCTTTGGTGTCCCATGGACCAGGTTAAGGAACATGTATGATATGATGCTGCCAGGCTAAAATAAATAGTAAATCATAAAAGATTTAATACTATCTTTATATTCACAAGGAAATGGCGAATCGGATTTAATTATTTTTATTTGAAATTATTTTATTTTTGCTATAGATTATCCCAACCTAACAAATCATATATCTTTATCGAGGATTTTGATCCTTTATTGGAGTATCAAAAAATTATATAGTTTAATCACCGAATCCATTGAAATATGTTAGTTATGATTTCTCCAATTTTGATTGAGGGGACAGTGGTTCCTACACCAACTATGGCACAATGGAATGGTTTTAGCCTGATTTATTGGAGTGTTGTTTTAACTACATAATGATATAGCCTACAATTCTTTTGCAATATTTATTTTTATGTTAAGTTATTGAAAACTTGCTATTAACATTACAATTATTTATTGTATGTGTTTATTACAGAAAATAATTTATTTATTAAGTTATATGTATTAAAGGAATTTTAATACAGTCTAAGATGGTGGAAAATGTCAAGTTTTGTCCTCATAATAAAGAGAAAGAAAAAGAATAAACAGTTTCCTGTCAAACACAGCAGTTCTTCAAGAGTGTAAGGATGTGGTGATCTATTACTTTGATCCTTTGAACTGAGGACATGTGGCAGGTGCATCAGAATCCTTGGTGACAAGTTAGATAATTCTACATTTGTCCATGCCTTTGCCAATGCAGTTGTAAAGGATACAATGCAAGGGAAGGCAAGAAAGGACACAAAACTAGAGAATTTGGATACATCCTAGAGCTGCATTCATACAGTTTCACAAATCCTTTAGTCATCGCTTTCACAGATATAAGCCTACACTTGTAACACGATTTTTGCAAAATACTACATAGTATTATTTGAATAAATGACAATCCTTGGGGTTGGGGTAAGAAGGACATTCACTAAAGTTTGGTGGGACTAAGTCCTCTCTTTCTCCCTCAGAATATCTCGTAACAAGCAAAGTCTGTTACACTTGACGAGGACAGTATGCTATCACTGCACTTGAAATCCCAATTAATAGGCCACATCATGGCATGGCTCTGGCAGCTTGGCTTAAAATATTGGATCTACGGTCAAAAGATGACAGCCAGGAGGAGACCGATTTAAGGCAAGACAGTAAGCTTACAAATAAGGGGATGACTGTTAGTTAATGGTAAAAAAAATATTCACTTATCTACTTATGATAAAAAAAACTCTTTCCAAGGAAGCCATTGCAACGACTTCTCTGGTAACCATGAGTACCATGTCATTGGGTGGGGGCCACCATTTTAACAAAAAAACCTGCATAGACCTAATTTTTCCCTTGATTGTGTTCGATATACTTAAAAAAATATATAAATAGTTAATATCAGGCTTAGTTTGAATATTAACTTTATTTTATTTTAATGCAGTTAAAATGTTGGAAGAGAAAATTATCATCAACTACTCCTAGATTTAACCAATCTCATCCAACTCCAAGAAGGAAATATGACCTATCAGTGGCACCGGATAGCGCCTCAAGCTTTACATTACCTAGTCTTGTCTTTTTGGTAAGTAATTAATTAGTAACTTAACTTAAAACTCAATTCAGTCAACACAATTTAGAATAAATTAGGACCCGCCTAGTTAGCTAACACGCTAGTCGTGTAGAGCTAAACTTCCGAGGATGAGGAAATTGAGGTTCGAATCTCGGTTGGGTGAACTAGGGGTGATTTTTCCTAAATGTTTTTCCACTCTCCCTTCACACAAATGTGGGTTCATTTCTTCTAAATTCAATATTCCCAATTCCTAATCCATTAGTGTAATTAGTACTGAAGCGTGTAACCCGAATGGTAGTAAGACGCGGTGCTAAATAAAATTAAATAAGAATCAATTATGCTACCTTCTTGGAAGTAGTAAGTTACTTTTGTTTTGTGTCAAAAAGAAGATTAATATTTCATTATTTCTTCAATTCTAAGAGACACTCTTTTCCACATCCAAATGTCTCTAAAAATGAGATGTGCCTTAGAATTGGTGGCGTCTTTGAATCAATGGCATATTAGAATCACAGTTCTTTTTCAATCAACACTCTTGATGGCTCAGAAGACAATATATTATGGGATAGTAAAGCTAAAGACGGCTTAAAAGAACCAGTCTCTGAATGTGAAGTAGACTGATATTGATTTAGATGCAGATATCAACGGCTCAGAAAAATCAGACTGGTATTGATTCAGAAGGAAGTCATGAATAACACACCGACTCATTAATAAGGTAGGCTACTTTAGTTGAGAGTTGATAGAATTATGTAATAAAAATGATATACAGGATGGTCCAAAAGTCCCACATCAATGGTAATTTACATTATATTTTCAATGTGATCTGCACCAATGTCAAAACATAGCTGTATGCATGTATTCATGTTATGTATAATCCGATACACAACCTACAGCGAAATGGTGCTGCACACTGCAGACATTCGCTCAAACGCAGATGATTCCTGTCCCTGATCTTCACCGAGTACACTTTGGATTTAAAGTGGCCACATAAGTCAAAATCCAGTGGATCTAAGTCCGGTGATTGAAGTGCCCATTATACTGATCCCATGCACCCAATCCAATGTAGGAAATTGTCATGCCAATGACGCACCTTCATGGTATAGTTGGAAGGGTGAAATGGGAGGGAAGGAAGGTGGGGGTGCCCTGTCCTGCATAGACCACTGCGGTTGGGGAACAATGATGCTCAAATGATGCAAAATTTGCCAGGTACGTTTCACTGTTGACAGTTCTGTCGAAGAAATACAGGCCGACGACTTGGTCCTTACACAGACCACACCAAACCATGATGCATTTGGCTCCTTGTTGCTTGCTGTTCATAAACCAGTGGGAATTCTGTTGGGACTAGTAGTGCATGTTTTGTCGGCTTATCTTGCTGCTAATGTAAAAAATTGGCTTTGTCTGAGAACATTACTGTGGACAAGAATTGCACATCCTTCTCTAGTTGCCCCAGAAACCATTCACACATTTAATTTGACGGTCTGTCATGTGGTGCAGCACTTGCATCTTGTACGGGTGAAATATATACTTCCCAAGGATGCGTTGATTGGTTGTCTGAGGAACTTCCAGTTCCATGCTTCTTTGGCATATAAATTTCTTCTGGCTTTCGTACACCTTTACCAGAACTGTTTCCTCCACCACGACTAATGTGATGGACTGCCTTAATTGGGGTGCGTCTGCTACACTCCCTGTGGCCTTGCATTTTTGAAGCAATCCGCTCACAGTGCCTTGCACAGCAGAGTCTCACTCCGGATGCCTTTGATTATATTCTGCTGCAATGCCTCTGTGGCTGTAGCCTTTGTGTTCACAGAGTAGATTGAGTTTCACACACTCGTCAGTGGTCAACATGGTTCACCTGCGGGAAGAAGGTAGAAAGAAAGATGGTACGAAGCAAATCCTGATTGATGTGGGACTTTTGGACCACACTAGTATTTTAGCGTTTTACTTTTATTTATTTTATTATGACCAAACTTTTTTTTTGTGTTGGTGATACTAAAAAATTAAGGTGCGTCTTACAATGAATGGCATCATATAGTCAAAGAAATATGGTATTAGCCTAGGCCTACAAATTTAGAAATCTTTGAATAAACATGATGCCATTTTCACTAGAAATGGGTTGATTTGTTTTTTTGGTACCTCAATTCTTTACTTAGGGTCTTTAGTCAATAACAAGGACTGTCAACTGACTTATATTTGTTGAAATTTGTTTTTCAGTTCTTAGTTTTATGATAATTGCTTAGTGCATATTTTAATTTTTTTTAGTGTGCTTGTTTTCAGTAATTATGTAATTCAATGGATGAAGAATGAATAATTTAGAGGAAATGCACCTGTATTTGTGTTGAGGGAGTGTGGGAAACAATTTAGAAAAAGGAAAAAAAACACCTTAAGTACGGTAAATCCAGCCAAGATTTGAACCATGATCTCATCACTGGAAAACCAGACTTTATGATATTGACATTTAGTCTATGTACTAATTGGTACGGGTAATTATATAGGCTTAGTTATTACTTTTGATGTTTTAAAAAATAATGTTATATAGTGGTAGCAATAATTTATAGGTTTCCCTCCAATGTTATAGTATAAACTGTAGGACCAAAATGTTAAAATAGGAAAAAAGCTAATTTGGGAGCTATGAACATTAATATCCCCTACTTCCTATTTTATTTTTTCCGACCAATTGAACCAATGTTAATTTATTTGGTCGGATTAAAAACCCATAAATAAGTTAAGAGAGATTATTTATAGTGTTTATTTAAAAGGATTTGTATAGCTCAAACAAGAAGGAATTGGTGTATGTAATTGATTAATTTGTCATACATTACAGAAAACCCCCCACCGAATTTGACATTCTTTATCACTTATTTGTATGGTTTAAAAAGCCTCTCATGAAAAATCTTTCATTTAAATTTGAACTTTAAATGTACATTAGTTATTTAGTTTCACTAATTTGTCTTAACATTTTCAGCTCATACCTGTTACTGCATTTGGATTAGGAACTTGGCAAGTAAAGAGAAGAAAATGGAAGTTGGAGCTGATTGAAAATCTGGCTAAAAGGTTCAATGCACCACCACAAAATTTACCATATGAGTAAGTTAAATATTATCATGTGACTATCTCCACCTTTATGCTAATATTGGTGCCTTTACTTTAAGATATCCTTCTCATAACTACACTGTAGGTTAGGCCATAGAAGCCTTTGTGTTAAATATACAAATAATTATAACAAAGAATCTGCCACTGGCCTTTTGGTAAATTATTTGTCCTACTTTTTATGTTTTTTCTTTCCCAAAGCTTTGTATTTCATCTTGGTACATAGCCTTTCATTTTCCCCTTTACTACCCATGATTTCAAAATCAGCTTAACCTGCTTCAGTGGCCATGTGGTCTAACACACTGATTTCATGTTAGACTAAACTGCTGAAGACTAGGAGATCGGGGTTCGATCCTGGTTTGGTGCACTGAGGGTGGTTTTTCCTAAATGTTTTTCCACTTTCCCTCCACACTAATGTAGGTGTATTTCCTCTCAATTAAGCTTTCCTTATCCCTAACCCAACTAGTACATAAGTGTATAACCCAAAGGGGTAGTAAGACACGAGCTAAAAAAATAATCAGTTTTAGCCATACAATATTCTATCTGTAGATCAGAGAGTTATGTTGAACTTGGTTAATTAAGTTTTCCTCATTGTGAATTGTGTGTGTGCTGGTGACAAGTGAAGTCTCTCCGAACTGAACGAGATGGAATATTCCTCAGTGCGAGTGAAGGGTCAATTCGATCACTCTCAAGAGTTGTACATGGGCCCCAGATCCTTACTGATGGGAGGCGATGCTGCCGGGCAGGGTGGAATGTTCTCTCAGAGCTCTGGTAGTCAGACTGGGTATCTCGTCATTACCCCTTTTCATCTTGCAGACAGAGAGTGAGTTTATTGTTTTAATTATTTTTATTTAGTTTGGAAACTTACTAATGGTTAATGCAGTGTTTCTCAAACTGTTTCCATAAGTGAACCATTTGAAATGCGTTACATGCATATGCGGCCGGACCGCTCACTTTAACAAGTTAAAATTTTTTTTTATAAAGGCCTAGTTGATGAACGATTTTTTGAGTGCGGCCCTTAGGCCTGTTGTCATCCGGCTGGATATTATCATGTTGTTCACAGCCCATTGGGCACATTTTTTCAAATTATGTAATTTATCATGTTTTAAAATAACTTAACATGATTTTTTTGATACCATAATGGTGATTTTTGACATAAAACACTTGATTATTTATTGAAAAATGTTCAAAATAGATAAAATATGCAAACATGCTTTATTTATGTGTCATAAAAAAAAGAAGAAAACAAATAAAAAGCCCAAACTAAGGGTGTAGGTATGTTCTCTGAATTCTATGAGGTCCCACCCAATAGCCACACCCACACAGATGTGATCCTCTAGGCTGTAGGAAAGGTTAGAAACAAATTAGGTTGCATGGTCCCAGGGCCTGCCTAGATCTTTGAGGAAAGTTCACGCATGGTTCACTGAACTGTAACCGTAGTGGGGTTAAACCTACCCGTCTCATTGCCGAAACTAGAAATTCTGTGTTAATCAAGAAGACACCATACTTTTTATTCGACTTTGATTTGTATGCACATATTATTACATGTAATACTACTTGTGATACCAAGTATTCTTGACTTGGCGGTCTTAGCCCACCAATTTTATAATCTCTAGCTGTTTCGTATAACATTTGTTTTTTCCTATTTGTGGATATAAAGTTCCTGGCCCCTACATTGGGGAGCCAATTGTAACGTTTCGCTGCTGCTCTCAAGTTGTGCGCCATCTATGACGATCCGATGTAGTAGCCTCTAAGTTGAGAGACAGTGGTTTTCATCTCGTGTGTGACACTGGCTTAAGCTCAATTTATGACGTCGGCGCTGCTATGATCATCTCCTTGCTTCATGTCCCACAATGGGCTATTATGGGTGTTAATAAAGTCGACACTCGATACTTTATACTGTTTATAATTAAACTTTTCTTCAATAAATGTATGCAATCAGTTTGATTTATATATTTAAGTTTTATTCTTATAACACGTCATAAATAGTTGACATATGTATGGTACTATAATTTGCCATGTCTTTGTTACACGTCACAATGCACGTCCTATCGACTACATGGTCATATTGCGTCTGTGTTTGTTACATTTATAATGCTATATTAACCGCACATGCAATGCATGTCCTATTTGATATGTGGTCATATTGCATCTTCCTTTGTTACATTTATAATATTAACCGCACGTGCAATGCACTTCCTATCAACTATATAGTCATATCACATCTGTCTCCAGGTATAGCCTGAGCTTTGTTTCCTTTAGAAACTCCCTTTCCATGTCTTTGCTTAGGTCAGAGACCACTCCTGTTTTAAACAATAATTTGGACCTATCGTAAGAATGTAATTTGAATCTCAGCCTTCTGATTGGTTGGACAGTGTTAGAATTTGATGCAAAGGAACACCTGGAGATTTCTTCTAATGAAACAAAGATGCAATCTAAGCTTTTTTCTTTTGTTCACTGTCCAATTCACCCAGTAAGCACATTTAATATATAATAGAATGTATTAACTTTACAAGTGCCTGAAGAGCTAAAATATGTTAAAATGAAAAATGAATAATTAAAACAATATTATTAATAAAGATAAAACCAGAATTTAAAATATGAAAATAGAAAAGATAACATTCAAAACTGCAGTCTCATCCTTTGTTAAAGTATGTGAGGAAACTTACTAACAATATTTAACAACTTGAAACAAAATAAGAGGCACCAACTATGAACATTACATGGACCACCTGGAACATTGCCACGGGCTATCAGTGCTCCATGGACCACAGTTTGATGACCACTGGGCTAAGGTACATCACAGTAAGCAATCCCAGTTTAATTTATGGCTACAAAATAAGTTTGGGAGGCTTAGGTAAGGAATTAACTTCTTTTCAGTGGTGTATTTCACTCAGATCAGGGGTTTGAAACCCAATATGGTTTGGAAAGTGTTTTTTTTCTTGACTTTTGTTTTCAGTATAATATGTATCTATAATTTAAAAACAAAATTTTAATTTCATACAGTTGATGATAACACTATTAAAAAAAGAATTAAAGTAAACTTTGTAATTGCCATTGTTTGATAGTCGCAAAGCTATTTTTAAGATGTCAGTTTAATTAAATATCTGTGAGTACAATTTAGTCTCATATAGGTTTACAAAAACTGTTGTGTGTTGTTAGTTTGACTATCCTGGTTAACCGAGGTTGGGTACCTGCCAAGATGAAGAATCCGGAGCAACGCAAACATGGGCAGGTGGAGGGGGAGGTTGAGCTGGTGGGTTTGGTGAGACTCAATGAGACCAGGCCCACTTTCACTCCAAAGAATAGCGCTAACACCTTGTTGTACAGGTAGGTGAACGCTTTAGACAATCTTTTATATGAATATAGCTGTGCACTGGGGTACATACGCCCTTCATTTCAATATTATTATATTTAATCACACGATTAAGCTTTAATTTGTGTTTGAGTCTCACCTTTTGTCATAGACACTAAGATGGCGAGTGACTTTGGTCGCCATGTTGTTCAAATGTAGGTGGGTAGTATGTGACTTGGAGTTTACTATCCTACAGTTGTATCTTGAGTCTTGACTCAAACAAATCCACTCATATTAAGCTCCCATGAATATAATAGTTGTAAAAACCCTTGTGCTTTGTTTCAAATACTCTGTATTATAGAAAGATCTGGTAAAAGATTTTTTTTTTAGATTAAAGTCAGACACTGTTGTTTTAGGTCTAATAAAGTTAGGTTTAGAAGGCTGACCATAATTCCTTGGGCCAAAAATGAGACGGGGAGGGAGGGAAGGTAGAGGAAGCAAGGGTAGGGTGGGGGATGGGGGTATGTGGGAAAATCAAGTTAAATGCCACACTTTTTTTTTTCATTCTTCACAGAACTCACACCAAAACTTTTAGTTAGGTATAGATGGGGGACTGCAATTCATCCTGCTCGTACCATGAGTATTTTCCGGTTGAACTTATTCTACGTAACAAATATCGGTCTTTCACTACCGTGTCATAAAAATTATCACACACACACTCCATGTTACAATTTTGTTTTACAATTACCATGGCTCTCATTGATTAGATACTAAATCTTCATATATTCTTAGACCGCAAGCTATTCATAATTGAAGATATTCTTTCCAGTTTCCAGGGATGTTGTACTTCCTGGTATACAAAGAATACACTCTTATCACATTTAAAAAAGAATCCTAAAAATATAAACTTTTTCACTCATTTAAGAAAATATTTGCACCCATCTATTAGATACAGAAATATTTTATCTATTCCATTCATCCAACCTATTCACAACTTTAGCTTTTTAAAAAACGGGACAAAATCTGTATTTTTACTAAAACAACGGGACGGCCGGGGCATGGCAAAAAAAGGGACTGTCTTGTTCAAAATGGGATGTATGGTCACCCTAAGGTTTAGTTCCCATAAATAGTATTTTAACTAGTAATAACTATATTAGAGTGGAACTTAGGAAAATAATAGTCATAAAATTCATGCTATTACTAGGTCAGTTAGTTGTTGACATATAGTCTGCTTTCAAGGAATAGAAAACTCAAATTACACAAAATAATAATTTTACCAGTTGTTTTTTATGGGTGTGAAAAGTGGTCTCTTACCTTACTTTACGGGGGGTGGGGGTTAGGGTCTTCGAAAACAAGATGCGAGGTAGGGTATAATGAGGTGGACTGGATAAAACTAGCTCACAATAGAAATAGGTCTAATCAGGTGGACTAGATAGAACTAGCTCAAACTAGAGATAGGTGGCGTACTTTTGTAAGCGCAGCAATAAACTTTCGAGTACCTAATGCCATAGAGTAAAAAATATTTTAACAAATTTAAATTTGCTCAAGTATTTTTCTTAGTTCATGATTACAATATTACATTTTTAAAGATAGATCAAATAGTTACTTGTGCAAATGTATGGTGTAGTTGTATTTTGATGATTTCTAGGGACTTGGAGCAAATGGCAGAAATGGTTGGGGCTGCACCAGTTTATTTGGAGGCTACAGAGTCTAGTAGTGTCCCTGGTGGGCCAATAGGTGGCCAGACAAGGATCTCTCTTCGCAATGAACATATGTCCTACATCATTACATGGTAATATCAGCATTGGGTCGAAAATGGTTTTATATATCTATACAGTTTATCCTTGCATCACATTTTTTTACTGGGACCAAAATACACCGGCACTATTTTTTAGAATTCGGTAGTAAGCATAATTGTATGGAAAGGTTTTTGTATGCTTAATTTAGTACAATACATGTTATATATAATATTACTTAGAAATAATTCCTCTGTCTTCATATCGATTTATGAAGAAGATGCCATGATACATTTTAATAGCATTAGTATATAGTGATTCCTTTTGTGTTTACTTGTGTTTCAAAAGGTTTTCATACTTCTTTATCATATTTATTTGTTATTATATGTTCTATTCAAGTCATTTTAATTTTTGTCTTATTATTTTACAACAATATTGATAAAAAACATAACATCAATAGCTTAACTAATCTTTAATGTTTGTATCACCTTTTCAGGTTTTATTTCTGATATTATAAGCAAGATAATTATTTAATCATTTAATATAATATGGTATAGCATATAAAAAAAGGTGATAGGGAAATAAGCCTAGTTTTTTTTCCTCTTCTTCTTAACATCACATTTTACTACCCGTTTGGGTCAGTCTAGTTAAGATTCTATTTTCATGTTAAAACATTGTGTACATTATTAAAAAATACTGTCAATATTTTGTCACTGATGGACATGTCGTGATAAAGTTACAGGGAATTTAATGAAATCAAACATTTTAAAAGTTTCTATAAGTGCATATTGAACAAGTATATTTTTAATTAATATATTAATTTCTAGGATTATATGTATGAAATAAAGTGCATTGAGCAAAATCAATAGGTAACTCCCCAATTTATAGTATTAGTAAGTACAACCTATACAGTTATGACAATTTTTTTGTTAAACATACCTTAAAAATAATGTTTTTTGTTTCAACAGGTACTCCCTTGGTGGTATCACAGCTTTCATGTGGTACAGACGCTTCATTCGTGGCATTCCTCTCATGTGAATGTATTAAATATTAGCAAGATTTTTATTCAACCACTTAAATATGAAACGAAGTAGAAACACTCAATGATTTCACCGCATCTTACTACCTGTTTAAGTTGTACAAAAATTAAAGGTATTATTTTCCTATTTTGTCAATAAGAGGTTCCTAACAAATGGTTGTCAAACGTATGAATCCAGTTAGATAAAAAATGTTATCCAAGAGGCAGTCATCCTCATACTAAAGTTCATAGCTAAAGCTTAAAGATGTCTTTGTTTTATGAAATGTATGATTACTGTTTTTCTTTGGTCCTTCAATTTTAATAAACCTGAAAAAACCTCCAATTGATAAATGCAACCTTGTTAAGTATTAATGGATAGCTTAAAGCATATTTTAATTCTAATTCCTCTCTCACTTAATATGTTTTTAATTTTACTTTATAAATTTACCTTTTAAATCCAATATTAGTATAAAAATGTGTAAATTTTATTATTTTGGTTCACTCAAACATGATTTTTAATTTTGTCATAAATAGCTAATGATCATGAACTTTTTGATGCACCTTCTTCCATAATATAATATGGGCATATGAAATTTCAACACTTTGAGCTAACAATTTTAGACACATTGTGTTTGGCAACCAATATACCATCCTTTTAGTGGTGAACGGTTGAACACGGGCTTGAGTTTTGGTTTTACTTTTCTTTGGTTTTTATTTTGAAAATCTATAATTTTTTTCACTCTATGTTGTGAATTTATATTGTTATACATAAACAACTATATATTTTATAGTGAACTATAGTGTTGTGAGATATATTATAATAATAAAAATTATTAGTGACCTTGCGACATATAAATATATGAAAAAATTGTGTAAACATTGTAAAATAAAGTAGAGTGATAGGAAGCCAAGCCAAAAGTGTATAATATTAGTAATTTATAAAATAAATAAACATAGTTTTTCCCATCATACTTTTTATCACTTTTTCTTACTTTTACAAACAAATAAATATAATTTTAAGTTTTTTGATATATACCTTTTCATAAAAAAATTACAGAAACAAAAAGTTGGCAATTATTACGATTCGTAAGTTTTAAAAAAGTGAAACAAGTGTTGCAAGATCATAGGTTGCTAGTTTGATGGTACTATATAGTTACGTGAAAAGAAAGATAGCCTGTTAAAACACGCACACACACACACACACACACACACACACACACACACACAC
>CABFVX010000484.1:175950-230150 GCA_902151425.1 Timema shepardi | reverse complement strand
GGTGGATATGATGCTCTCATCAGAGGCAGCGTGGGAGGCGACAAGCACGTTCTCGACGGAAGTACTCAAGGGTCTACGTCACGAAGAGCAGGAGAGGAAGAAAAAAGAATCGGAAGGAAAGAGCCTAGTACACCCCTAATCCCACCGCCAACATCTAGCTGGGAACGGGGAAGTAGGAGAGGCCAAGTCACAGAAGGAAGAGCGGAACAACAGCTAATGCCTCCCCCCACGAAGTAATACCTAACGGTGGTTCCGTGGGGGAGTAACAGAGGCAAGGAGAAGAGGGTCAGGTTTTTTAGTCGGTAGGGGTTTGGTCAAGCCTAAATACGCCGCAAATCTTGGCGGCTTGTGGGCACTTTAACATCCAAACCGAGCCCGACACTCTGTGCGTAAAAGCATTTTTCCCCCCTCATAAAAAAAAAAAAAAATCACACACACACACACGTAGCTAAGGGTGTGCGAGGCTTTGAAAACTTCGACTTCGCTTTTAATATTTTCTAAAATTTTGGATTCAACAAAATTATGAAACTTTGACAATAAAAACGTTTAGTATAAAGATAAAGATTTAGACTCAATTTTTCTTGTCATTTTATGCTGCTATCACAAATTAATGTTCACAAGGCAAAAATCTAAATTAATTAAATTACATGTTGTATATTTAATTTATCAGCATAACTCGAAATATGTTAGTCATGTTTGCAATATAACATTTTGTAGATTATAGTTCTCAAATTTTATACTTATGAAACATAATTTTTTCTCAAACACTACACTACATTTTTTGTTTAACTATTCAAACTTTGATTTGGCTTTGGAAATATTGATATACTCCATTTGACTTCGCTTTGAATCGGATAAGTTGATTACACACACCACTAATGTTGGTTAATTAATATTAGTTGAAAAATGACTCCTGGACATGGAAATTGAGCTTGGGCAATCTAGTTTAAATTAATCAAAAATGTTCACCCACTCATGGACATAACCACACTAACATTGATTTCATCTTGTGTGAATAAATACAACAAAAAATGTTTTAAACCAGAGGGTAGCTTGGTTTTGGTTTACCCACAGATTGTCCGAGTTGAGAGATGTTGCAGTTAGCTTTTTAACTGAAAGCTATATCATTGTTACAGCTACTGTGACACACCCAGATGGTCCTGAAGAAATTTGTTTTGTGACTATAGTAACACAGCAGCTATCAAACTAGACAGTGGCTCCAACTTAAACCCAATGAAATAAAACTCTTTCAATAGATCAAAATTTTTTTTTTAATAGTCAACTGAAACAACAACATAACAACAAAAAGGTCTTTTGTAATTGTACACTTTTCTGCAATCGAAATAAATAGTATGGATTTGAATAATAGTATACCCTGTTGCACTGGGGCCAATATGAATGGAATGCTTAAATAGCAGAATTTAAGTTGGCTTTCAGTTTTATAACAAAACTCAAGAACTAACGTAATATTAGTAGGCATTATATAAACCTAGAAATTCTAGCCAAGGCTTTTGAATGATTTGTGCAAACAATGTATCTCTGATTATATCTTTAATGTATTTAATAGTTTAATATCTTATGATATGGCATTTTTTTTCACAATGACTATACAAACTATATTTACAAATATATGTATTAAGTTATGAGAAAGAACACAACTGTCACACTTTTATAATATATTTACAATTCACATTACACAGTTGTTATTTCATCGATAAAGTAAATTTCTGTTTTATTTTCATACAAAAAGAATATGGAAAATGTAGATATTTTCTTTCATTGGTGGACAAAACTTTTTATAGTAGAAAAATGTCTATCAAGCAAACTAGTACCTATGCTATATGATATTTTAAAACATACATTTTGTCTTTTTACATTGTATTATGTATGCATTTACATTGGTTCACTTAAGCAGCAGACTTTTTTTTCTTTGAAAATGTTTACTGCAGCTCAACTAGTGGTCAACATAACATAAATTTGAGAATTTTATTGGTGTTTGATTGTAACTCTTTATATTAAATTAATAGTAATATATAAAATATAACTTCATAATGTGAGGTCTACATATACAAAATAATCTTTTTTAAAATCCTTTAATTAACACATGATTATTTCAGGAGCGGGCATTAGTTTATACCTCCAAATTGAGTGAAAGTCCTTTAAAAACGTCTAAATTTTCCTATAAATACAACTCAAATTCAAGATAAAATTGTGCATCCTTTTCTTTTCATTACATAATCACACCTGAAATAATCTATTTGATTGAAAAAGAGATTGCAAAAGTTTTTGTTGTACTTTTCAAAAATATAATTTATGTTTTTACTGCATCTTAGTACCCTTTCTGGTTTTATGCATCAAATATATTTAAGGAAGTACCAAACAAAGTAGACAAAATAAATTGTGTCTTAACTAGGGTTATTATCTAAGAATAGAATACACACTTGTGGGCTCCCTTTTAATTAGTGTGTCTAATTTTAAAAAAAATACTAGAACAAATAAATTTAATACTGGGCAGTGCACAAACTTAAAAAACACTAGTATAAGAAACCAATCAGGTTTTTAATATATATATATATATATATATATATATGTGTGTGTGTGTGTGTGTGTGATATTCATCTGGTTTTTTTTTCCAAAGAAAATATAGAATTTAGTTAAATTTGGATTCATCCTGGAGCTGATATAGCACCATTGCAAATTGAATAAAATAATTTCCTTGTATTATTTTTAAAGTAAAAAGTTTCTTTCTTTGAAAAAAACCCCACATATTGTGCCTTGAAGTCTTAATCTGTGCTGTTTACTATTGCAAAAGTGACTTAAAGGTTTAAAATATCCGTGAAAAGATTTTACATGCTCGCTTTTATTGAGAAGGTTATATATAAATATAATTAGATTTTAAAATTTCAATGCGAAAGTGTGGGCAACAATGTTCACATATAAGATTTACTTTTCCTTCCTGGACTAATCATCTTACTTTAGGTTTCTCTTATTTATGATTAAAGGACATATTAAGTAAAATATTGTATCCTTGTTCAGTAGATTACCACCTAAATTCAAAGTCTATATAAGCTATATTTTCTATAGAGTATATTTTATTGATATATATGAATAATTTAAAAATAACTTAATTAAAGGAAGAGCATTGTTCAAGTTGAATTGACAGTACAACCATTATCTTACTGTTAATAATATTCATGATTTTGCTATCTTACTTGTTACAATATTCTTTTCAAATTGATTGTCAATTTTAAAACCTTTAATAAACTGAAAAATATGTTATTTTGATGCAGTATTAAAAAAAACTTTATCTAAAAACTCCCATAAAATTTCATACCCCAAATTCCACAAAATCCCATTAAAAATACATGAATAAATCTTATTGGTGAATTTGAGTGTCTGGTCAAGAAAAAATATATCAATGTTGATTAATAGATCAATTCATAAAATAATTTTGGAAAAGTTGTATAACCTTCAGTTAAGTTTAAATACAAATTTATTGAAATGTCATTTCTAGTTTAGAGATTTCACAATATTGATAAAAAAAAACATATAGATGACAAATATTTGTTCTTAAAGTTTGAAAAGTGCTGCAAAATGAAATATTCCTTTTAAATATTTGCCCAACTAAAAATAATAATCAAAATTTTTTAAGTGTTATGAAAAATTTATAAATATTTTTAAATTGGTCGGGTGGTCTTTAATTGATTTTTTTTTCTTCAGTTTAATGACAAAAAATACAATACACACATTCAAACTACAGACTCTCATTTTTGTTGAAAGATCTCGGTAAACATTATTAATAAATAGAACATATGAAAGACCCCAAAACAGAAACCTTACACTATAAACAACTATTTAAATCACTTTTAGTTTTATTCTTGGTAATCAAACTATTAAAGCTGATGTATGTTTTATTGTGTTGTCTTTTATATGTTCTTTTTTTATCTTAGGGAATTATTTAAAGCGAGTTCAATAAATCAAAAAGAAAAATAATATACTCAAGTTTTATATTTGTTGGTGTAAGAATTAGAGGTCAATCAAGAAAATATCGCAGGTGAGTTCAAGTACCTATTAGTTTTGATATCCATTAAACACCCCTTTATACAATCTCTGCCCTAATAATGATCTTGGGTTCAATATTATCTTGCATATTATATCAGTAGTAAGGGCATTGGAACACAGTGTCATAGGTCTCAAGTTTGTGTCCTAGGCTAATGTCTCATTTTACAGCCAATATTTGAGCTTATCTTTAGCATTGATTAAAAGTAAAAACTTGATAAAATTAATTCAACTACATAGGTTAAACAAATTTGACTGATTTTTGATAATATATATACGTATTAAAATTTTTTAGGTTTTTTTAAATACAATTCTTTACATTGCATTATCTCTGGTAAAGCCATGGCCAGATTAATAAGTTTACTTCAGGTGCTATAATTTGAATAATAAACTTGACTAAAATTATTATTTTACTTAGGATATTATTAGGGTTGACATATAATATAATAGAAAAATATTATATAAATTTCACCATCAATGTGAATCAAGTATGAGCAAAGTTTGGTCAGAGGTGTATTGGAGCAGGAGTAGAGCGACAATTCGGCTCTGGTTTTAAGGATGGATCGGCGCTCCAGCTGATTATCAGCATAAAATATAATTGTATCTGAAAATTAGACTTGTTTGTCTTTAAATGTGGATGAATGGAACTTGTATTTTCAATTAATGATAGTTACGTTATATAAATGTTAATTTAAACCATAATGGAAGACAGACGCGAGCAAACATGTTTTTGCTATACTTTTGATTGCATCCACCCTCCCTCCTCCCTCCCCTTTCCAAAAACAAATGAACTACAGCATTGCTACATTTGGGACTACACCTCCGAGTTTGTTCAAAATCTGACAGTCAGTTCACAAAGATATTTTCTGTATTTATTTGAAATATTAATCCATAGACAAGTTTCAAAACGCTTTAACCAGCGGGAAGATAATCATTAAAATGTATAGTGATTTTTTTATTTTGAAGAAGGTACAGGATATTAAAGGCAAAAACAAATATCTGTTCCTATCTCGTGTACCCTTTTCTATATTATAAAAAATATGTATCTGAAAAACGAGGAAATGTTTTTCTTATTGTGTAAAATAAGTATTTGTTAAATTTGTGACAAAACATAAGATTCTTTTAAATCACTTTTCAAGTTCTTGATTAACCCCTACTAAAAATGTCCAATCAAATGGATGACTTTATGAATTGCTTTGCAAATAGGTTATCCTATAGATAAAGCTTATGTAAGAAAAAAATACAAATTAATCCTTAAAAAAGAAAATGCAATAAGAAAGTTCTTTTAAAAATCAACAACAAAAATTCCAACATTTATTTCCATGCAAAGATTTTAGTTTTTAATTACTAACATGGTACATATAGGTCCCATATGGTTTTTAAGATATGTCAGTTTGCAAAAATAATTCACTCTATAGTCTTAACAAGAATTGTTCATTCTAAAAGTATTTACTGAAAGCCATGCAATTTTATATTATTTTCTTTAACAGTACGACTAAGAAATATGAGAAAAACCAATACATAGGTCATGAAAGAAGTTTGCAAAATAGTTGGCTGTGTATAAAAAAATATTCAACCCATGGTGCTAACTAAAATTTACCGAAGAAAAAATATTAAAATGTAGATCTATTTATTTATATGTAAAGCCTAACTAAAAAACCCTAACAAAATAGAATGAAAAATAAAAGTGAGAACCCTATTTAATTGCTCTAGTCCACATAAAGATCAACAAATAAAAAATTCATAGGAAGGATACATTTATTATTGTCCAATAACATTTAAAAAATAAAGTCTACAAAAATAGCAAATTTAGCAATAGCTTTTCTTGTAAGCTGTAACCACAATTTTACTTTAGTTCTGCCCTGCTTGCAATATTTTGTAGTAAAACAGTCACATGTTTGAAACAGTCTGTTATATTATGAATATAACTATTTACAATGTGCAAATGATTTTATAGAAATTACTATATTAATAAAACATCAATACAATATTACTTTTAAGTTTTGTGTCTAATATTTGAATTAAAAAAGTTGGATGGCAATGCCCTATGCACCATTATAGGACAATATGAATAGGTCAGCACATTAGAGTCTTATTATGTTAGCCTATTCTTGTTTTGAAAGAGAAGTACTCCTTAGTGATTTGTTAGTGTGAGAACCCACATGAAGCTACTATTAGGACACGAGGAGTCAAGATGGAAGTTAAGTGAGCCATCCAACTGTTTTAATCCATTCAGGCTGAAGTGGGAATGAACTAGCTCAATATAGTAGCAGGTACAAGATACAATACCATAAGCAAACATCATATTTCACAATGCAAGTAAAATTAGCCAGAGGTCTGAACATGTTTTGACCGAAGAAAAAATACCACAATATTAATGGAAGTATCTGAAAAGACTGAATGCCGAAACTTTCAGACTATTTTCTAAACAAATACATTGGGATAATCTAAAAACAATGGATATAAATAATAATAATAATAATAGATTGGGCCATGATAAAATATTCTATCTGAACACTAAATGTGTGTGGTTGGAGGTTTGTTTTAGTTTGGCAATTTAGGAGGCAGAAGTATATAAAACTACACTTTTAATTTCTTTAAAACTAATTTAAACATAACTATGATATTTTAACACTTGCTACAAAATATTTATCTTATTTTGCTTGTTTAATATAATGTCATTAATAAAAACTACATTAAACCTAACAAACTTTAATCCAGAATTGTTTTAATGAAATCTAAAACATTTTTGGCATTGTACTTTAAATAATTAATATAAATTTCCACAGCCTGCTAGACAAAGCTGAAAGTGTTTACAATTGAAAAACAAAGGATCTTTCACGTAATTTGTGCCTTTATATGCATAACTACCAGTTGAAAAACAAATATGCCAACCTGCTCCCCTCTGAAATAATGCATAGAATTAGCGCCAAGCTGAAACTATACTATTTCATGTATTTGGCTGTAATGTATTAGATACAAGGGCATCTTTTAATTATAAATGTTTTAAATTTTTACATTATATTATAATCTGCAAATAAGTATTTATCATGATTTTATGCTAACCTTTTACAGAGTATTCTGGGTAAAGAAGTAAGCATGTGACTAATTAACTTTCACAAATATCCTGAAAGTAGACAAAGGAACTATTGTACTAGAGTAAGAAGCGGAACATTGTGTGAATGCATTATATGCTTTGTCTATGGGTTTTTAAGTGCATAAGAACTTTTGGNGGGGGGGGGGGGGGGGAATTAAGAATGCACTGTAGCCCATATTTTGTCTATGGGTTTTTAAAAGCACAAACACTTTTGCAAAGGTAGGGGGGAAATTATGTATGCATCACATGTTTTGTTTATGTGTTTTTAAGAGCACAACTTTTGGGAGGGGATGGGGAAAATTATGTATCAATTGTATGTTTTGTTTATGTGTTTTTAAGAGCACAATAACTTTTGGAAGGGGGAAATTATGTATGCATTACATATTTTGTTTGATTGTTTTTAAGAGCACAATAACTTAGAAAGAAAATGGGGGAAATTATTAATGCATTGTATGTTTTCTCTATGGGCTTAAAACGTGTTAAAAACTGTTGGTTTAGCATGGAAAAAATTATATAAAGACATTTACAAGGCACCATCTGTATCCCTACCATCAAATTTGTTAAGACTATATATATATTGTTTTATATAAACGCAAGGCTGAGGGGAAGCTCTTTATGTTGTACACAGTCTCTCCCACGCTCCCATTTACTAGCCCCCTCGGTGAGAAGTCATCACAGAAAATATACAGCACTGGTTTGACGAGGTCCAGGTCAATTAACAGCTATAACAGCTGTCCCTGTTTGCAACATCATGGTCAGACTAGGGGCGGAGGCTCATACAACACTTTCTAAAATATAATGTTTGGGTGAGTAGTTTTTTTAAAACATGGAAGAAGGCGTTGCATTCGTTCACTAATATAAGTATGCAATATAAATTCCTAAATGCATCATCGCTAAATTATGTTTTTTTTACTCAGCTAATATCGAAATGAGTTCAAGCTCTAGTACTTGTTAGTTAAATTACATTTAATTGATAGGAGTATATTCAAAATGAGCCGCTAGGTCACTTTATGGAAGTTGATAATTTGGTGCAGCCTAATATCTACTACATCCTCACTCACATTATTGTCAAAATCTTGTTGAAAACATATTCTTAACAAAACACTTGATAACATATTAAGTCAAGAAAATAAAAGCACATTTTCATTGTTAGCTATAGTAGATTATTCTGTTATTTTCAGTACTATTAGACTTATTTAAACAAAATTATTATAGAATAAAACTATTATAATGACATTAAATTAATTATTTGTAGAGATGGGTGAATCCTATATTTCTTGAATCCAAATCTTAAATTTCCTTTCGAATCTCGAATCCTTAAAAATTTACAATTTTAGTTAAAGTGAAAATATGCCAAATAAAAGTTGTTTAAGGCTTGATGCCACTGATAAATGATATTTTGTTTGTCATGTATAATATGTTATAGCAACAAAGATAACACTTTTATTTATTCATCATCATCACCATTAAATGTTTACAGCCTGTGGCTGGGTTAGTTTAGTAAGATGCCTACATCTTCTTGGTAAATTAATTATATTAATACAATTTTGTTCTTTTTGGGATTTTAATACGTTCCCAGCTACACAACTCTAGATAATTCCTTTTACCAGTTTGATTAAAATTGATATTTGAAGATAAGATCTTCATAATTGTATTCGAAATAATCTTTTAAGATTATTAGTTTTATTACACATCTTGGATCTCTCGGATACTATAGGATTTGAGGGAATTGAGAATTTGAGTGTCCCATCTATATGTTTTTATTTTAATAAATCTATTTTATAGTTAGCTAATGCTAATATTTGTTTACTTTTTCCAGTAGTGAAATATTCAAAAACAAATGACTTGCCATGAGATTTTTGTTGTTGTTAAGAAGAGGTCGGTAGTATAGTTGGTATCACACATCACATTTCAAGTAATGGCCTACAGCAGAAAAACATTCCGCTGTTAAAATATTTAAGTACATATGTGAGAGTGATTAATAAAATATGCAAAACAAACAAAATCCTGTTTTGCAGTTAAGTTAAAAATATATTTTTCTATGGTTTGTTTTTGTAACTTTCAACCATAAGCGATTTTCTTGGTCTACCTATTCTTAATTTTGGTTTTATCTATGCACTGCTGTTTTAATTGTCTTGAAATAATAGACGTTAGTTAGAATTAATAAATATGCGATTTAAAAAATTTTAGACAACTATTTAATTATGGCAATATTTTTGACACTGAAATTTTGTAGAGAGTTATAAAACAATTGTAGGGCACTATACATCCATTATAGTACTCTTATAAGTACTGAAAACTTTAAAAATATGTCACAGACTTTTACCATTGTACATAATATTACGTAGAAAAATTTGTATTACAAACCCTACAAATCCTAATCCTAACTCTCGATTATGTACTAAACAAATATTTAAAATCAAACTTTATCAACCAATAAAAATTAACTAATCCCTTTAATTAATTAGCGGCTCAGAGTGTTTCTAGCTTGAAACTTTACTTTTAATTGTTCTCTACTGCTTGATGTTTTACATATCCTCTCAAGTATATTAAACACACATCCAATTGTTACTTAATAGTTTGAGAAACATGTGTGTTGGTTCAAATTGCTATTGAGGTGGATGTGAACATTTACAAGTACACTCTCTGCCCCTTCTGATAACCCTCGATTGCTTGAAACATGGCAACCAAAACATAGGTTTGGATCTGCAAATTTTAGCTTGCAATAAAACCACACTTAAATGTGATTTAAATTGTTATATGCATGATTGTATTAAAGACATGCACTAGTTAATACTTCTTTTAATATATATTTACGAGTAACGTTTTATAAGGAAGTTTATTAATCTTATAATGGCATATAAGAAAGCAATGCGTTTAATGTTAAGAGATGTAAAAATAAATTTTATTTTGTCTTCACATTAACTAGAAAATATATAATTGTAACATCTAACTCTACTCAATTACTAAGTATGTTGATCCCTCGCTAAAACTTTCTCTAGTCTTTTATCGACTTAATACAAAAAGGACAGCTGTTGATCTGTAAGACCTGGACTTCTGGCCCACCCTTTTAATATATAAGTGTGAATGTGTGTGGGAGTGATCTTTATTGAAATCATTGGTGGGCACTTGAGTCTTCCCACTGGTGACTTTCACGATTGTCGATTCCTTAGTTTAAGGCTCACTGCACTGTGAAACACCAGCGGTCGGCAGTTCCGTGTACAGAAGGCCTTATTACTCTTGCTTACTATCCTATTCTCATTCTTCTGTCAGAATTATTTCATCATCTTAAAAACAATCCCTTATCTATAACGCACCACTCCCGAATAGCATCAGCATTAAGAGACATTCATCTTTTCTGATTGGTTGTTGTTGGACCCTGCGTGCTGTGGACGGGGATTTATTTGGCTCAGTCGTCTTCTGTCCAGTCAACTCTGGCCCACTCGGGGAGTTCTGTTTCGTATGACCAGCCTGGACCCTGCAACACCAACACTCGCAACTTGACCACATTGACAAGCTTAGGGGCACTTACGACTGTTTGGCACCAAAATAACTTTCCATATTATCGACATGAGCATTCATAAAAAGTAATATGTAATAAGTAAAAAATTAGTATAATGCAATAGTTTTGTGAGTGAAATTGTTCTAATCCCTTTACAGTAAAAGTCACTTCAATCATTTTGTATTATTTACCAGAGTTCTAGAGCTTTAACAACAACCTTGTGTATTAGGTGTTAGACTTACATTTAGCTTAATAGCTCTTAACAGAAAACTTGAGGTTTAAATCCCAGCTGCATGCATTAATAGTGATTTTACACAGGTGGTTTCTATCACTGATTTTTTTCATTCTACATTTATGGTTATGCTTGTGCATTTTATTTCACTTTATAATTATTTTACAAATTACTTATCAAATAATGGAGTGTGTGGTTTTATCATATGAAATAAAATAACATAAAGTATTACAGCATAAAAGTTTAAAATTAAGTAAATATAATAATTGGGGTTTAATTTGACAAAACATTTAACTGGTTTTTCACACTCCTAACATACTGAAAACTCGTCATTAACACAAGATGTCCTCACCTGATACTTCCACGCATGTAGATACATGACAAGGTCTTTTGGTTTGGGGTCCCTGTAGCGCACTTTGCATTCGTAACAGTGTTGGTCAGTGGTCATCTTATCACTGTTGAAAGTGAGATCTGGCACCTCGTGACCTGTCTGCGTGGCCACTGTTACTTTAGTGCGGGATGGCATTACCACCACAGGGCTTGGCTCGGGCTGGACATCGTTTTCACACGGTTCCTCACAAGGAGAGGCTTCTCGGCTCATGTCGCCATCCTCGTCCGCCAGGCACGTCTCGTTCCCAACTGGCACAGTAATCATTGTATAAGTTTCGAGTTAGTATTTGCTATAACTCTTGTTTCTTTTGTTTAGTGTGAGGAAAAATTAAGCAGATAATACTATCCAGGTAATAAAAATAATAATTTAACAATAAGATAATCTTAATAAAAACTTCTTCAAAAGTATCATCCTAACGACACCGTCGGCTAAAGGAAAAAAACTAAATATAAAGCTAAAAAGAGTCTATTCAACCTTCCTACAAATACAAAGTTTTTTTTTATGAAGGCTGATTTTATACAATTTAAAAAAACATAATTGGACGCTTATTTAATATTTATGAACTGACCTTTTCCATCATCAAGATCCCCTTTCAAAGGTTTGAACATGCTAAGCTCTGAGTCTCCGTCCATACCAAGCCAGTTCTCTGCATTATGGATGTTTATCAGATCTCGAATGAGCTCCTCGTCTGTCTTCCCGATGTTCCCTCCTCGGCCCTTCTCAGGACCAAACACTGTGTGGTTATACAGCGGGTCATTCACAACTGGATAACCTGTATCAATAAGATCAGCTGCAAAACTTGGTACAAAGCCTACCTAACTGACATTAAGTCATGTCAGTAAATACAGAATATCATCATTTGAAGAGCACAAATTGAAAACAAT
The DNA here is from genome assembly GCA_902151425.1 of Timema shepardi. Lineage (NCBI taxonomy): Eukaryota > Metazoa > Arthropoda > Insecta > Phasmatodea > Timematidae > Timema > Timema shepardi. The sequence goes on along the minus strand of CABFVX010000484.1, from coordinate 217,985 downwards.
AATTTAGAGATTACCATGAACAATGTATCACTTGACATGATTAATGAGTTTAAATATTTAGGAACAATCTTAACTAGCAATAACAATATTGGAGTGGAAATTCTTGGTTTTGCTCGGTCTGTAAGTTGTTATTTGTTTGCATCGTATCTGCTGTCAATGAATGTAAAATTATATACAAAACTAGGTTTACCAGTTGTAAAAAACTCTTTAAGGAATACTAAATCTCACTTTTTGAGGTATATTTTTGTAGCCTTCATTTAACTTGTAAGGTGGAGAGATTACCTTGCATTATTCCACTATGGTCAAGTTTATAATAAAGGCTTATAGCATAACTTGTCAAGGTAAAACTGCTAACTTTCACACTAAACAGGGTGTACCTTCTTCCAAATTAACAATATAGAGAGTCTATTAAGATTTAAATAAACGAAAATATAGTTATATAACACATAATATGTAACCGTTCGTGTTTACTTATATTTACACCTTATAAAGATTAAATTGAGTACAACCTTTCATTTTATTAATGTTATTAATGACGTCGCCTACTTGGAGATTTCAAAGTTATTTTGTGAATCGGGTTGCATCTTAACTTGACACAGTGTAAGTGCTATCACATTGAGACGACAGACACCAATGTACAAAATAGAAGGAGAGGGAATAAAATGAGCGGTTCACCCTGCGAGGCAGCATGTTTATCTGCTGATAACATCTACCCAAATGGGAAATATATTTTAGACCGGCTGTGATGTCACAGGCAGGCAACGTCATTAAAAACATTATCCATACCATGTTATTTATATTTAATCATCCAATTGTTTCATTTATGTATGATTTAATATTTGGAAGCACACAAAATTATGTTATTTAAATTTATATATATAAATTCCCATATGATAACATATTGTAACCCGCCTTGGTGGCGTAGTTGGCTAACGCGCTAGTCGTGTTGAGCTCGACTTCTGAGGACAGGGAGATTGAGGTTCGAATCTCGGTCGGGTGACCTGGGGGTGGGGGGGTTCCTATTTTCCTAAATGGTTTTCCACTATCCCTCCCCAAGCAAATGTGGGTTCACTTCCTCTAATTCAACCTTCCCAATTCCTAATCCATTAGAGTAATTAGTACTTAAAGTGTATAACCCGAACGAGTAGTAAAACTCGATGCTAAATAATAATAATAATAAACTTATTGTAATTATTTGTTGTTGAATGTAACCTCAGTAAAAAGTAGCTATTGTAATACTGACCTAGATACTGTAAATGGACCCGGATTTGATGCATGCGCCCAGTGTGGGGCTTGCATGAGATGATGCTGGTTTTTCCATTGAAGCCCAACTTCTGGAAAGTTGTGGTGCATGTTTTTCCTTTAGGAGACACTTTACACACCCCTATTTTGTAGCTCACCACCTCTATGGGCTCTTGGCACTCGATGATTTCACTGAGAATTCAGGAAGATACAAATAAATCATACAGTAAGTTAGGTAAAGAGCAAAATCACGGTTTAGTGCTTTGCTGTAATATTTTTCTGAATTATATTATTGTAAGATCCCCAGTAGATCTCTGTAGCTTTTAAGTTTTATGAAAATTCTTAACAAGATTAATATAAATTTGAAGATTTTTTAGTCACAAATTTACATTAATTTAATTCAATTTCAATAGAGTTGAACTCTGCAAAAAATATCCTATTTTTATTACATTATTACATACTAGCAGAAGTACCCGGCATTGCTCGAGTTAACGCTTTTCTTTGCTTCAAACAGACAGAAAAAAAAAATCTATTCTCTTTATTTCTTCCAACCCATATAACAAATCTAATAAATTTAAAATTCCAGCTTCTAAGTGCACACGTTCATACACAGGGACTACTAATGTTTAAATTTCAGACCTCTCGTGTGCAGTAGATATTGCGAATTGCTGGTGACAGACACACAAACTCTACATTTTATTAATATAGATTCAATATTTTTGGTAAGTTAAAACTGATCACAAACAATTTATTTTATTTTTGGCAATTTGTTGTCTTTTTGATATCGAACTACAGTTAATCTGGTTCTATTATATATATATTAATTAATCTCTATTTAAAATCTAGTAATTGCACAAAAAACTAATGGAAAAATCTCATTTACAAAGCAAGTTGTATAGTAAATTATGAATAAACAAGTATTACCATTACATTATTATTGTATTAACGAAAATTGATTAAATTCATCTTTCAAAAGTGTATGAAGTTTCCCAGGGGCTCACAAAATGTAACAGCTCTGTTTCACCCTCTTGAATTCAATAAAAAAAAGTAATGATCAGTTTTCAAATTTTTGCTATGACATTAATAGAGTTAAGTTTTCATTTGCTTATTTAATTTAATTGGAGATTAGCTGGAATTCATCACATTTGGAAAGGACAATACTATTTTTCAGATTCCCCTGCCCACCCTGCCCCCCAAATTTATGCGAGATCTTGTGTATTTAGATTATAAAAACCTATCTAAAATTTAATTTTCTGTTTTTGATTTGAAGTTTTATTTTACCAAATGAAACATTGTTTATGTGATTTTAATTTCTTAGTAAGAATGAACTAATTGATAGTTTTAATCAATTAAGTATTTCAACACTTTAATTAAAACTACAGTGATTTTGAACTAGTTTGTAGCATTTTTACAATAGAAACTAATTTTAATAATATCAAAATGAAAAATAAATCTCCATTCTCTCAAAATTTGCTAACAATTGTTTTATGATTTTTCTATTTACTCAAACGCAAAACAACACTTAAAAAGAACAAACCATATGTTATATATAATATAATATAATATAGTAATTTTAATTTAAAATAATTAGGTTTGTTGTGCTTTTTATACTAATTAAAAAATAGTGATATTGTTTTAAATTAGCATAGTCATATTTTATGTTAAACCATATAACGGTGATAAGATATCAAATTATGTGTTAAATAAAAATATAATTTAACCATGACCTACTTGGGAAAGTCTCCTTCCACCCGACAGACATATTCCTTCTGTACTTGTCGGTTGCGTATCTGATGCTCCATAGAGCGCGCTTTCTTGGGTGTGCGCCCAAAAAGAAGGAGTCCAGAAGTGAGTCGATCCAATCTGTGAATGGTGCGAAGGTTCTTCAGGTTGTACTCTTTGGCCAAGATAAAAACCACTGTGTTGTGACGATACCGGCCACATGGATGCACCTGCAGTGCCAACATATCAAAATGAAACTTTACCACAAAGTCACACTTACCCACACTTTTGTCAGAAGATTAATCACACTTTGTTGTTATAAAAATTTACTTTCAAGTTGTGAATTTAAGGATTACCTCAAATAACATGTGTGGAAGTAATATTTGTCAAAAGGAACACAGCTACCTACAATATATTTTGAAAATTATTCAGATAAATTGCTTTTTTATGCGAAGATTGCTAATTATTGAGGATATCTAGATAACATGCATACCCATATATTTAATATATAAATAGTTAAACATTATATATAAAATTAAAAAATATATTTTAAAACCGGTTATTCTAACTCATCATTGTGTGAACACATTACAAATATTATAGATGTTTATAGTTCTACTATTTGTGGATTTTGTCTATAAAATCATATATGAAATATTATTAAAAATATTAATTCAGGTAAATGTAACCTTATATGGCAATTAATAAAGCAAATGAAATAACTAACAACTCACAAAATTGTCTGAAAAAGAACAAACCACACAATATCTATTCAGTGGATAGTTTACATTTGTAAGTGTTAGGTAAAGGAATAAACCACTATCAAGGACAGACATGGAAAGAACAAGTACATAAAAACCACATAGAGAAGTGTCTTATGACTCTCCATTGATGAATGATATGTACAGCATGAAGAAATGACATGGTTTTCCAGGAAGATGCATTAACTAGTATAGTATTTCTAAGAATATCGCAACAAAACCTCTCAATAAATGAATAGATAAAAATATTGAAGATTTCCAATTAATTTTACAGTTAGGTAATTGTTTCTGATTGATTTATTTGTTTATTTCAGGGATTTTATTTGCTATTTTAAAGTTCATATTGTTTGTTTTCAAATGAATTTAAAAAAAAGAAACTTTTAACTAAAACATTTTGAATCATGAATGAATATTAAGTCACTCTCTTAAGTTTTATAGCTGTTGAAATATTATTAAGTGTGCCCATAAAAAAGTACATATCAGCAGAATACAGCTCACTATTCTATTTTGTCAAGTTATTTAGTAACGTTATCCCTACATTTTCATGGTTTGAACTATGAAGAATTATATTTACCTTTTACCTGGTAAAATTAATATTGAGTGGAGAGGAATGACAAATTCAACTTAATGTATATTTTAATGTTATTTATGCTTGTGTTTGATTAGTTATATTACCAAGAACATATAAACAAAGTAAGTGTCGATATTCTTACACAATTACATTTATTTTGAAATAAATTTATTTACTCTAAGCCAGGATACATAATAGTTTCTTCCGACGATAACTTCAGCAAAATAAATGTGTTATATTAATGCTGGTAGCTTAATGTATTTCATATAAATCTTATATTAATTGGACTAATTTTAAATAGCTCTAAACTTTTTTTCTTGTAAATACCATCTAGATTTCATAAGTGATGATTTATTATAATTAAATCAAGACATGATTGATTAAACAATTTAAAAAAAAAAATGTGAAGTTTTATCTCTGAATCATGACAACATACTGGAACACTAATCATACATACATATGTAAATACATGCATGCATACACTCACACACACATACACCCACACACGCCATTTCCTTACCGGGTAGGTAAAAAACTGTGGTTATACTAAAAAAACATCAACTCATACTTAATCCATCCTCACCAACTTTCTCCACACTTCCCTTTTCTCGCATACTGCCTTTGATTCAACAACATCTATACACTGAGTGATACATACTCTTTTATTCTTAAAATTCTTTGTGTTTCTCTTTCTCACTCATTCGTCTATGACATTTATCCATGTTTTACAGGGCCTACCCTATTGATCCACACACACTCTTCTATAATATATTTTCTTTATCACTCGAGCCACACTCATTCTTTCAAAATGCTCAAACCAATGTAACACTTTTTTCCCATGGATTTATTGGATTCTCTTTGAAAACACACTCCTTCAACACCCATTCATTACTAACTATGTCCATACGAATTTTTACAAATACATTTCTTGGATATTTCAATACAACCACATTAATCGTTCTCTTGTTTTCTACTGACAAACCCACTTTTCACATTTATACAATAATGTTGGCATTAACACACGTTTAAATACTGCCATCTTTGCCTCTTTTGATACTATTTTATTCTTTGCAATAGTCCACACACATCCAACCACTCTTTGAGATGCATTCACCTGTCTGTTGATTTCACCATCCATCCTTCCATATTTACAAAACATTATGCCCAGATACACAAAATAATTTACTTGTTATAACCGTTTTCCATTTATACCAACCTCACAATCATTTCCTGATCTGTCCTTATCAAAAACTATCACCAACTTAGTTTTGGATACATTAATATGAAGATTCATTCTGCCTGTCACTAAATACAAACAATTTAATGCATTCCACAAGTCACTTTCATTATCAACCATTAATACAGCATAATCAGCATATAGCAGCACTCTCACATTCCCATTGTCCATTTGTACACCAAACGCTTCCTCACAAGTATCTATCATACACTTATCGATGAATACATTAAACAACCATGGAGACATAACACAATCTCGTCTAACACACTATTCATTGTCAAACTATTTGCTCAAAACTCCATCCACCATAATGCATGCTTTACTTCCATCATATATAGCAACGATTGCATTTACTAACCATGCATTCATACCATACTCTCTCAGATCATTTCATAACTTACACCTATTCACATGATTGTACGCTTTCCTAGATCAATAAATGCACAATACACTTTCTTCCTTACCGCCATTAATTTCTCAATCCCTTGTTGCAATGCACATAGCTCATCCACACAACCTCTACCTAGCATTAAACCACATTGTACACCACAAATCTTGTCTGCGGTTTTTACACACACCCTCTCAATTAGAACACTCTCAAAAACTTTGCCTGGAACACTCAACAAACTGATTGTCGTATAATTCTTACATTCACTCTTACTTCCTTTGCCTTTGTACAAAGGAATAATGGCATCATTCTTCCAGACATTAGGAACATTTGAAATTTCAGCACACACATTGAACAACTTGCACAAGCTGGCAAGCCCCCAAACTAAGTATTTCACTTGTGATACAATCTATACCCGCAGCTTTGCGATTTTGTAACATTTTCGTGCTTTTTAACACCAAACTAATTCATTCTTTCACTCATCATGACATTATTATCCATATTTTCTGATACTTTTTCTACATTTTTGTCTTACAATTGCTCGAAATACTCCCTCCATCACTTTTCTATACTGATTAAATAAGATTTATGATGTAGGCTACAATCTTAACACAGATTTTTAACACACAATGTGTTTATTTTATTTACACATTTGGATATTTTAAGCATGAATGTGTATGTGTTTTTGGCTAGTTTCCTTTTTTATTTTGATACATAACCAAATAATCTCACATTTGTTCTACTGTAATGGTCTAAAATGTGTCTTTAGATTATTCAGTTTACTTCAGGACTAAATATATGGTTTTTAAAATCTTGATAGTAAATATATTACTACTGCAAGATAAACTATAATTATGTTTGGAAATATATATTGTCGGTACTACTAGTTTTTGGATAGTCTTTTAAAAAGTGATTATTGAGGTCTTTCTATTTTAAGCTTGCACATGCTGCAACTTTCAAAGCATTAAGATATTTTTGATTTAATGGTATGTTAATATTATTTATATTTGTTGAATGTCTTTATTATTTTATGAAGGAAGTTAAATTTCCTGTACTTTGACGCAACACTAAGTGGGTGTAAAGATCAAATGGGATTAGGAAGTTCTTGAAACTATAAATTTTTATCTAAATCTGTTACTTAGACCTTGAGGTTATTTTTTGTGTACATTTTAGAGATTTACTCAGTGGTGCTTTTTTTTTTCTCACAGCCTTACTAAAAATAAATGTGTCTCATTCAAAAGAATAGTAGTTTTCTCTTTGTAAAATAATCATAAAATGTTCTTTGAAGGGGAAAATACACCCATATTAATATATATATATTTGGAGAAAAAAATAACTTAAATAATTAACTATTTTTTGACTCTTTTTTTTTTTCTCTGTACAATATTGAAATTATGATGTTATGTACATACTTACCTAACCACGCCGTTCCCTTTTGAGATAGGCAATAAACTGTGAATATAGTTTAAAAAAAAAACCTTACTTAATCCATCCTCACTAACTTTCTCCAGACTTCCCTATCCTTGCCCATTCCCTTCGCTTTAACATCCATACACCGAGTCATTCATGCTATTTTATTCTTAAAACTCTTATGTTTCGTTTCCCCGCACATTTATCTACAACATTTAGCCACGTATTTCCTGGCCTACCCCTTCCTCTTGATCCACACACACACACTATCTTCATACATTTGCTTCCTTACTAGATCCACACTCATCCTCTCAACATGCCCAAACCAACATGAGGCTCTGTTTTCATATTGACCTATTGGATTCCTTTATAAACAACGCTTCATCAGCACCCATTTATTACTGACTCTGTCCATACAGTTTTTCCACATACAATTTTTAGATAACTCATTCCAACCGCATTCACCTTGCTCTTGTGATTCTCCTAACAAACCTTTCTTCACATCCATCCAGCAATGTTGGCATCAACACAATTATATGTGCTGCCATCTTTACCTCTTTCAACACTTCTTCATTCTCTACAAAAGTCAACATACATCCAATTACTCTCTGGGATGCAGTCACCTATCTGTCAATTTCACCATCTAACCTTCCACTTTTACAAAACATTCTTCCCAGATACACAAAATCATTCACTTGTTCTAACAGTTATATATTTATACTCAGCTGACAATCATTTCCTGATGTCTTTATCGAAAACTATCGCCTTAGTTTTGGAGACATATATACAAAGATCCATTCTGCCTGTCACCATATCCAATGCTCATGTTTATAAATTATATCTTTATTGTTTGGTGGGGGTGGGATGCACACAGATTATCATGAAAACTAAAGGGAAACTCCCTTAGTTGTGGAGTGATAGTTAAATATAGCCCCAAATATTTTACTGTAAGATTACAATTAGCTTTAGAATTGTGATATGGGCTATTCAAATTAAATTAAGTTGAGGAAATAGCTGCCAAACTAAGCTATTATATCAGGTTCAGATAAACTAACTAAAAACGACAAAATATTCTGAGCTGAATCAGTTAAATTTGGGAAAATTAGATTTTATATTAGGTTTGGTGAAAATCTGGTATATTAAAAATTAGACCGACCATTTTGGGGTTTTCGATTTTTTTCAATAAAACCTAAGATTTTAAAATATAGCAAAAAATCAATACAATATTTTTAACTTAATTGCTTGTAGATTATCTTTTAAAAATGTTAACAGATGGTTTCAATGAAATAAATATCATTTGATAACATGATATGAATCAAATATTTTATGAGTGTAAAATTTACTTTTTGTGGAGGACCTTATCTTGCATCTAGCATGGTTTCATGTTATTACATTTATATAACAACACTTATATTTTTATTTATTCATATTTAAATGGTTGAGTGGTGTAAGTTTGCTCTCAGCATATTTGGAACTCAGAAATTGGTAAAAGCTTACAGTATTAGTTTTTGTGTGTACAACCTTGCAAGTGGTGACTGTCAGGTTACTAGCTGGTATATAGTGATTTTAACTACTTTACAACCACGGCTTGGAGGGTCATAGGAGTGATGGTTAAAAGTCGAGTAGCTGTATTTATTATATTATTAATTCATACAAAAAAAGATTAAAGCAAACAGGCATCCTGCTAATGTGGTAAACTTTTTTTTCTTAGCACCACATATTTCCAGCCATTGGGATTATATGCTTGTGAACTAATTACACTAATGTATTTGGGATCAGGATGTTTGAATTTAGAGGAAATGTACCCACCTTTGTGTGGAAGGAGAGTGGAAAACCATTTAGGAAAAAACCACCCTCAGTACATCAGACCGGGGTCAAACCCTGTTCTTCCCAACATCGGCAGTCCAGTCTACACCTTAGAGCATGTGACCACTGAAGCGGGTATGTGGCAATTAGATTAAAATTTAAATTAAAATTCTCATCAACTATACATTTCTTATTTTCCGTATAAACATTATTTCAATGGCATGAAGCCCAAGCTATTTAAAAAATGAAGATTTTAATCTTGTTTTTGTTCAAATACTAACATTTTTTTGGTGTAAACTCTTCCTACCTGTTCAAGTTTTCTGCACATTTAAACTAATGGGTTAGCTACGAGTGAGATAGACATTTTAGAAAAAATGTACACACATTTGTGTGGAGGGACATTTGAGGAAAAAACATAAATATATCCTACCGGATCTCCTCGTCACTGGCAATAAAATATAATGTGAAAATAACATGTTAGAGTGAAGAGATCACCCCAAACTTTTTGTACCTTAGAGCACATTGTGCGGCGGGCACCAATAACTTTTTCAAGGCAAATTTACTAACTCCCGCCAGGCTCAGAGGTCAGCCTCAACGCTATACACCTATACACGTGGCGGGTCAACTGCCATGTTAAGTTTTCAACAGCGATTGTGACGTTACATGTGGTTGTGTGTGGGTAATACTCAAGGCCATAGCCATGGAGGAAGGGGGGTTCAACCCCCTACAAGTTGACAAAAAATAAATTTTAAAAATACTGCTTTATTTACAGTTTTAACAACCACCAAAAAAAGACACAAGGACCTATTTAACTACTCACCGCCATTTTGGTGCTTGGATACATTTTTAAAATATATATTTATTCTGTGTTTATTCAGGCAACAAAGTTGGGTATACCCATGCCAAGATATTTACAAAGGAAATAGGAAGTATTAGCGTGGTATTATTAGTGAGTGTGAAGAGAATGGTGGGAGGGGGTAGGTCTTTGAGATGAGGGGAAATCAAAACCATTCAGCTTTGAAACTACAGTGGTTCCAAGTAAAAATACACTTTGTAAATGAGTTGGAAAAGAAAGAGGAATGAGAGGGAGGAATTGGAAAGAGGGGGCTTTCAATCACCAACTTCTTGAAAACAGCATAGGCCTACCTGGAGATAAGCACAAACTTGATTTTTGTTGGAAAAGTGACAGATTAAAATTATTGTTCAAGAACTTTTCAGCTGTGGTCAGAAAGTGGCGGGTACCATGGTGCCCACGAGCATAGGGTTGGTGACCCCTGTGTTAGACCATGGGATCATTGATGCAGGATAAAATATACATTAATCCTATGCAGGATAGTGTACATGTATTAGTGTATCAAAGTCTAAAAAATTGATTATCAAATAATAAAAGGATCTACATTCACTTGACACAAGTGGGCCTGTGCTACACTTATTGTAAACCCAAAATTAATGATTCATTATGTTACTTTTATCACATGAAAAATAAATTATGTCCCCACTACTACATCAATAAAATGTGGTATATCATTCTTAGGATTATTATCACTATCATTATTATTATACTCATCATGATTGTTATAATTATCATTATTACAATCATCATCATGATTGCTATAATTATCATTATTATTATTATTATTATTATTATTATTATGCATTCTGTCTCACCACAGGTCAGTGAATTTTTATAAAACCAATAACTTTCAAGCTATACGCAAATAAATAAATAAATAAATATATATATATATATATATATAAACTTTTCGAATACTAAAGGTTAAGTATTGGGACCGTAAAAAAAATCTAATCCGAAATGTTGATGGATTTCGACGTCTCATTACCACCAAACCTTAGAAAGTGGTTTTTGCAATGACGTCTATCTGTGTGTCTGTTTAACCCTAAAGTTAAGAGTAGTTTAGTAAAGAGAAAAATCAATTTTCTCAAATTCGGCTGTAATAATTTTGATTAAAATTCCTATCTAAGTAATAATAAATAACTTATCATTGCAAAATTGTAGTACTATTAAAAATAAAAATAAACATTTATTTGAAATATATTTTTATAAAACCAACAGTTTCTGAGATATTAGCAAATAGGTTGATACAATTTTGTGAGCTTTAGTTGTAAAGATATACTACTTAAGTATTAACGCAATAATTATCTAATGCCATAGAGTAATCAAATACAAGTAAGTATCTCAAAAAGTTATGTTATTTTTCCTTTAACCTCTTAGGATAAATATTTATACAACAATGACCTATCTCCTTCATTTCAGACTCAAGTCAATAAATACATCTTTTATTTATACAAATTTATAAATGAGGAATTTAATAGCAATGCGATAACCTGAAGATCTGCAACACCTAATAAAATGTTAAAATTTTAACCGGCAGTCGAAATTTTAATATGAATTATTGACCCTTGTGGACCCAATACCGATCTCTTTTATTGGTCCAAACATACAAATGAGGACATTAATGATTTAAAAATAAAAATATAAAATTTAAACCTGGGACTAAAAAAAGTTTTACGTTAGTATGGTGCAATTTATGCTTGGGTTTGCTAGTGTGTTATTTAGTTTCACATATATTCCGAGTTTTGTGTAAATATCTCAATTTTTAAAATATAGAGCGAGAAAGTCTATGCGAAGCTCCGTACCATTTATTTTTTCTAAGTTTCTAAGTTCACTAATCATAATTCTGTTTTAATGGATTTTATCAAACTTAATACAGAAAATGAAGTCTTATGTCTATGCAAATTTTGTTATCAACTAATTTTGTGAAGAATTGTCAAACCAGGTTTGATATTTCTTAAACACATTTGTGAAAGTTTAGTAAGACGAGATTAATATAATGATGTAAGAAATCCCTCAAGTTTGATATTGGTCATTTATTGTTATTATTAACTTTAATTCCACATTTTATTTTTAAAATTGGATATTTATGATATACTTATGCCACCAATATTATTTTCGGTGATCAAAATCTTAATTTATTGAAATTTTAGTTTTTTTCGTCTTTGGAATTATTGAATATGTTAATTTAAAAAAAATCAATGGCCAAAGTTTGGTTGTAATTTGTTCACTAATACAATTCAGTTGAACAATTACCACTATAGAATGAATAAAAAAATGCTAGAAATTCTACCCCTATATTCAAACTGATTTATAAAATGGGAATTATTTCCTTCTTTTTCTCACACATCTTTACCCCTTCTTAGCAACAGATTTGTAAGATCAACAAAAGCTTGGACAAGGGAATCTCCACAAGTAAAGTGTGTCCAAGTAACACAACAACATTAACACAATTAATATTTTCGTACATTCACTCACTTACTTACTTACTTTCTACGACATTAGGGACTCAAAAGTTCATTGCCACACTTACAAAAGTATGCCAACTATCCCTATCTTGAGCCAGTTCTATCCAGTCCACCTCATTACATCTTATCTCTTTAAAGTTTAATGTTAATGTTATCCTCACATCTGCATATAGGCCTTCCCAATGGCCTCTTCCTATTGGGTTTGACAGTCAAAACCCTAAACAAGGTTCTATAATCTCCCAATCGCGCTGAATGTCCTGCCCATCGTAATATGCGAGAATCGATTATCTTGTAAAGAGAACAGGGTATGTAAATCATCATTATGTAACCTCTTCCACACCCTAGTATTCTCATTCTTTTTTGAACTGAATATCTTCCTAGGCACCTTGCTTTCGAAAACTTTAAATTTATTTTCTTTATATTAGAAAAAAAAAGCTATTTTTTTAATATTAATTTATCACTATGAAAAAACAGACCTAATAAAATCATAATGCTTTTGACGAAATTATCCCTTTTTGTTGTTAGCATTTACATGACAAAGGTAACTAACATATGGACACAGTTTTTTCTTTTTGCTTGTAGAGAGGGACAACAGTTTTGGTACACTGGATATCATACACTAGCCCCATGGCTTCTTTGGTGCTGACTGACAACTTTGAAAAGTTACCAGACCAAATTATGTATCCCTACGCCGAACCATATGATCCGCAAACACATGTGTTTATCAGCTGTCAATTCCTATGGTCAAAATTTAGGTATATACCTAAATGTTGACTCTCAGAAGTCAGCTGTGAACTGTCAGTCAGCACCAAAGAAGCCACGGGGTTACTGTATCTGAGGGAACTGCACAGCTACTTTAGGGAAACAGTGTTGTCAATCTTCCCTTAAATATTAGATAAGTTTCGCAACGCTGGTTCATCGAGGTTGACAGTAGCTCCTTCTTAAAGTAGATTCACACATTCGCAAAAAAATAACAAGCGCAGAGTATAAACGTGGTCACGTGACGAGTTCTAAGCCAATCATAAGATATCCGCTTCATTGGCACGAGCTAAAGTTCAACTCGTCTCTACTTCGTCCGCTCTGTCTGAGATGTTCGGGATGGAAGAACCAATCAAATCTTAAAACCAACCGTCTCAAATCAGTGCGCATGCGCATTTGACAACGTATGCGCTGTACAGCCAGAAGAAAGTAAATATCTTCTTTGGCCACTGTTTGGAGATTTGAAATAACCCGTTAATGTGAAGCGTGTGTATCGATGTATTGGATTGTGCCGCGACAGAGCGTTATAATTTGGAAACATCCATCGGGAGAATGATCTAAAATATCTATCTATCTATTAGAAAATAAAATATGTTGATAATCAGCTGTTTCTAGTTAGCGTTGCAATGCACCATGGGTTTAAATTGCCGCGCCAGTCGGGTAGATTCTTATTTTTACTAGTGAACGTGTGAATCAAGCTTTAATCCAGTAAACCACTTTCCGAAATAACTGAAAGCGAAATAAAATTTGGTAACATTTAAATGAGAGAGAGAGAGCGCGAATAAGAAGCTTTTCTCCATAGGACTTGCAGTTCCCTCAGCGGTGATATTGAGTGTAGGACTACGGTAGAAAGGACCTTTTAGAAAATACAAACTTTTTAATACCATAACACATTATTATTGATATTATTTTCTAGGTATTGATAATTTCTATCAAGAGTGATATCTGCAGATCATATGACAGAATTATGTAGCTTTATTAACTTTTCTATCTGTCGGATGTTATTCCTACGAGAGAGTGCAATGCTACTAAATTGTAGGGGTTTAAAACACATCAGTTTTGTAGATTACCTGATACATGACTAGAAGTGTATCTTCCTGGAAATGCCATGTTCGTGCTGAAAGGGTGGCTGCAAAGCATAGAGGCAGTGTGTCCACACATAGAGTGAGATGAAGGTGTGTTTAAGGTCAGAAGGAAAAGTAAAGAGGGGGGGGGGTAGGGGGCTGCCAAGCAGTACTCACCGGCAGAGAACACGGTTTATCCAGCACCACAATGTCCTCATCTACATGAATTAGCTTGATGGGTTTTGCAAGGACTGGGGTCTCATGTCTGCAATACAACCACAGGAGGCTTCAGCCCATTCGTACTGACGGCTTTGACAAGTTGCGTGAAGCTTTGCTTTTCCCCCCACCCCCCCTCCAGCCATTCTCTTAAAAAAAAAACCTCGCCGCCAACCTTTGCGGGTTCAACAACAAAACATTCCTACAGTCCCTATATGGTACTTCTCGTCACATGCTCAAAACTCCCTACACAAACTAGAAAGCATGCTCAAAAAATAATCCAATGTGCGCCATTCCAAAAAAACAAAAAACACATTAAATGTAAAACAAAAATAATATTGAAATAATAACTAAACATAGTTGTAAATAACCTATTTTTTAATATAAAAACCCATTGACTAAACAAAAAACAACCATGAGTAGTTCAAGATTATTTAAGGTAGTATGGAAGGAGGCGTGAGCTAAGGTATGTATTTTGGCAGTTTTTTTTCATAAAAAAGTATTTTGGACAAAATAAAACATTGCTACGTTATATATGTTTATTTTAAATTTTCTACACGTAGAAATATCAACAATTCTTTATTATTTGTCATGAGCATCGCAGCATTTGATCAGAAACTTTATATTATTATTATTATTATCAATCACCGCGTTTTACTGCCTGTTCAGATTATACGCATATATAGTAACTATAATGAGTAAGGAGGCATTTTAGAGATAATCTACACGAATTTTCTTGGGAGGAGATTGGGAAACTATTTAGGAAAAACCACCTTCAGTAGAACTGAACGGGATTCGAACCCCGATCTCTCCGTCATCAGCAGGTCCGTATAACACTGAAGTGGGTCAGACACTTTATAAATGAAGAGCAAGAATTCTGGTCAAGTTACGCGATGCTCATGACCAATATTCAACTACTGTTGAGATTATTAGGAATATAAAATTAAACTAAATATATCTACTCAAGCAATGTTTGATTTATTTTAGCCCAAAATTGTTTTTTACTATAAAAAATGTAAAAATACGAACCTTAACTTGCTTTCCTTTGCATCTCACCTTAAATCGCAAACATTATTGTATATGGTAGAGTAACCAAAGTAAAAATGGCTACCCCCTATTGGCCAGCTATCTCCCTCGCAAGTGTTTTCAAATAAAAACTTCCCGAGTCGTATTACACATTCGTAATCAAGGTATGCTCGATATAACCTGTAAAAAAAAAGAGTCTCACAAACAAATTATTCTCGCTAAAAGATGTTCATCTCTTGTAGGAATATTGCCTGCCCCCTAGTTTTGAGCATGTTCAGAAAGATGGAAGCTTGTTTGTGTAACCGCCACTGTCCTTGTGCGTTTATGTTCAGGAGGAGGAGGATAAAGCAGCAAGCAGGAGGAACAGATAATAAGGCACTAAAGAATCAGGGTCATAGGTTCACAAAACAAGGCCGGCAAGGGACTCGGGGCCTAATTATTTGACAAAATGTGTAATAGAAACGTCTATAGGCCTGTAAATCGCACTAAATGTTTATTTTTAGAGCATTATCGATAAATTAATGATAAATAGTAAATGATCAATAAAATATTTTATAACATACTTATTTAAAAAAATAAATGTTCTAATTTAAGAAAATTACTTAATCAAACAAGAGATTAAAACAAATAATTAAAATGGTCGAAGTTGATTTAGAGAAATTACATTCGGAGAGAAATTTGAACCATAGTACTCATTTAGGCGAAGACCTCTATACCAACTGAGCTACGTAGGCTATCATCTCAACTATGAGATACGATCCAATTTTAATAGGAAAACCCTTTTAGAAACTACAACCGTATTTTTTCGAGCTCAACATTGATAACATTTTACTATTATATTAGTGTTATATTACAGGTTTTGATAATATCTATCAGAAGTGACAGCTTCAGATCAACTGATCTGATATATTTACTCCAGCCTTGTTTTGTTTTCTGGTTAGTTGTGGTAACTACTTCTCAAGAAAGAGACTAACAAAGAGAGAGAAAGAGAGGTGGACACAGAGAGAGAGAGAGAGAGAGAGGCAGTCTCGTTGC
Source organism: Timema shepardi (assembly GCA_902151425.1). Classification (NCBI taxonomy): domain Eukaryota; kingdom Metazoa; phylum Arthropoda; class Insecta; order Phasmatodea; family Timematidae; genus Timema; species Timema shepardi. The sequence continues at coordinate 201,427 of CABFVX010000484.1, read as the reverse complement.
CACTTACAGGGATGGAGGCGGGTTTGTTAACGACCACAATGTCCTCATCCATGTGAACTATGGTGATGGGTTCGGATGTAACGGGGACTTCATGCCTGTAACAAGAACCAACAGTCGCTGGTGATGGCATTCAAGGCAGAACTGCATCCCAATTGTTCTTGATCGCTGTCTGGTGGTTTGCTCACTAGCACAGTGAACATGGCTCTCAACACACACTAGCACTGCAATCCAATAACTACAAACCTCACAACGTGTTAAGGTGGTGCATAGATATACGACTAAAACGTGCATGATGTATTAGGAATGATGACGGGCGAACGTTTTGGGTTATGAATAAATTGAGCTGTAACGCCAGTCGGGCATTTGATGACCCAGCAGGGACATCTCAGGTGCACACAAAAAGGCACGGGACTATTTTAGTTAAGTATCAGGTGCGCAACCACGGAATGAGGCACTAGGGCACGTGATTCCCTCAGATTTACATTAATTGGAAGTCTGTAAATCCTTTAAAACAGAATGGCCACGACCCGTTTTGGGTTATTTCAACAAAATTTCAATTCTACACCACACCAAGAAGTTTTGTTCTATTTGGACATTTAGAGACCCTACCCCCAGCCCTTTCCTTGGTTATATTGGGGCTGGGGAGGTCTTTATGTTTGCTAAAATTTTAATTTTATATCACTCACTAAAGTGGTTTTGAACATTTTGCGCCAGCAATTTTAAAATGTCAAAGTGTCATACTCTTATAATTGTTTGAAGTGGTCGTTCTTAGTGCCTGCTATTTTGTTAAATACAGTAAAATAATTTTTAAATAAGATTTTGTGTATAAATGAAATCATTAATTGAATTATAGTATCACAAATCCTATTTTTCTGAATAGGATGAGAAAAATAGAAGTAAATGGGGCTAGTGGTACAAGCCCTTTGTCCCCCTCAAAAATATAATCGTGCTATGATGTAGTTTTGTGGTTTGATCCATTTTGAATGTGGTGTTTGTGTTTTGTCAGAAAAACCTTTCACAAATTGCTTATAAAGGCAGTCAATGTTCAAAAACTAGCCGTGTATTTCCTCTGGTGGTTTATACCTGGTACNCCCCCCCCCCCCTTTAAACATAGATCTTGGTTGCGCCCCCGATACGTGTGAATATGTAGTCAACACCGATTATGATGCTTAGCCATAAAGTCCGGTACACATGACATGATTTATAGTATACAATTTTGTACACTGTTTTGGTGAAATCGATTAGATACAAGATTTATTTGAACAAGTGGTTCTCACCTTTTATACCAGAGAAACACCTTTAAATACATACTCTATATGTGGCAGCATCACTTGGTAGTATAAGTGCATATGTCCAGGCATTTTGAGTTAAAAAAAAGTTTAGTAAACGTTCTAATTAAACAAAGATATTATTTAAATTTTAAATTTTACCAAAAAACATTAAAAACACTGGGTTAATATTAATCAAGACAATAATATTTGCTACTAAGCCTGTTAAAAGTAAATATAACCTGACCAACATTTTCACGGTAACTGGTTGAGAACCACTGACCCAGATACTGTGTTTACGCGGCACGTAAGATTGCATAAAATATCTGCACAATACGATGGTTGCGTTGCTTACTTATGGTTAAATAGTCACTGAATATATTCTTAGATATTATTTACTGTAAATATTTACCTATTCCTAAAGAAAGAGAATATGAATAAATTCTATTTTCAAATAGTATTTTTTTTGTTTCCAAACAGATGAAAACCTCTACATTGTGTGTTATTTATCCCACATTTGAAATAATATAGGTTTTGATCAAGTATATGTTAGTTCATTTTACAATCGTACATTCATAACAAGTAAGCGTCTATCAGACTAAGTTATCTATGTTTAAAACTCAAAGAACTGTTTTCTATTTCCCACGAGGCACAAGAAAGATATAGCATAAACCATCTCGTGGATGCATCTTGTACAATAAATCGTGTCACGTATATCGGGCTCAGGACCAACACTCACAGATAATGAGTGTTTGTCATCACAATCGTAGCACCTTATCAAGTAGAGATAGATTTTATCACGAAAAGCCATCTGAAAGGCCTTCTTTCCTGTTAGTATCCTACTTTATAAAGTAGGATTATAGTAGGAAAAGAGGCTTTTCAAATGGCTCTTCGTAAAAAAAATCTGCTCTACGCTATAAAATAATAAAACCAGACCATAAAATGACTTGATTATTATTTATTTACTTGGTGTTAATATTCAATATGCGTCTGTGGATCTAATCAGATGTTAAAGTTGTCAAAGCAAACTTTTAATCAAACAATAGGCCTTTATATTTTTTGTTGGGAAACCATTTTGTGCTCTTTGTATGATAAATGTTTGTTCTAAAATTAATAAAGATTGTTGGATAGTTTTCTTTTCACTGAGTGTTATAAAACAAAAACAAATTTAAAATATGTATTTAGATTTATTAAGACTTTACTAATAGATTAATAAAACTACAATAGTTACAACTTTATAATATATTTTTTAATACAACAATGAAAATGTTAAAGAAAGTCCCCAACAATATTTATATCTTAACAATAGTTTGTTAATCTAGAACACAAATGTTTTTCAAACAAAAATAAATAAATGAAAAGATAAAAATATTTAAAACTTTTAATTCTAACAGTCTTAAGTGAACCTTTCTATTTCACAGACAACAAATCTAAAGGGTGGTGGGTGTGTCGTTGATAATTTGGTGTCTATTGTGTTTCCATCTAACACACGTTCACAAGATACGGTGATTCACCAAGTGAACGAAGCATTTTAAATTGTCAGCTAAAGTCAAAATAGACCTGGATTATGCGGGCAAAAAATAATCTAACCGGAAGTAAGGTTTACTCAAGTCGGCTTTTAGTTTGACAAAACTTGTGGACGCATTTTTATCAAATAACATCGTTTAATTTAAAATGTATGTATGTTAAAAAATGAAGTTAAAAAAATGGAAAATTATATATGACACTTTGTAAATATCAACGATTCTGGAATAAAATAAACTATCCCAAAGTCCTTTAGGTTAAATTTTCATGTCTTAGTAAATACAATACAGGTTTAACGCACGTCTTAAGTAGATTTAAAATGTAGAGTCCAAATTTTTTCAGACTTCCTAATCTGTATTTTAACAGTCTCAAGTTTTACTTTTAATGTTTGTTTTATTATTTTATTTATATTATTATTACTACCCAAATAATCAATAAAATCACAATTTATATTAAATATATGAGATAAACAAGCATAATAGATTAAACTTATCTCTCTATTATAAACTCCTTCGTTAGTGTTGTGCATCTGTAATTTCAAGTTTGATAAACAGTAAACAATTTTATTTTACAATAACTATTGTTCTGCACAGTAAAAATAACTAGTACTGGCCATAATATATAAAATCGCAAGAATATTAAATGAGGTATTTTGACCTGAACAGACACAATATAATCATCAATTAATTCAGTTTATAAAACATGGTTTTGTTACTATTACTATAGTGTTATACATTTTAAAGTATCTACTTGTGGAAACATTAAACATTCGCAAGTAAGCTCAATGAATTTGTCGGTTATTGAGGTTATGTAAGAACGACGTGTTCAAAATATTATTATGGAGCGTACACTGAAGTTTTTGAATAAATACCTAAATAAGTATAATCATGGTTGAATGTTCCCAATAATAAAATTATTCACTGAACCTACGCCAATCAAGTAAATGTTGAATATTATTATGTAAACACGTCTAACTTATGAGCGCTAATCCAAATATCTATTAGTAACTACAGCGTGCGTGATATTCTGTTTATGCATGGCATCACTCAGGGTATGGGACGTTAGTGACGATGGCTTTATGGTCGTGATCTAAACACCAAGCCAACTAAAGGCTCGTAGCATTTTTCCAGGGGGAGATATAAACTGACTAGAATTTTTGAGGAAGTATGAAAGGAAACGCCAGTAGAAGTTTGTATATTTACAGTTTTTACAACAAAAAATACTTAGTGTCAAAATAATAATAATAATAATTATTATTATTAGCACCGCGTCTTACTACCCGTTCGGGTTATACGCACTTACGCTAATGTGTAATGGTAGGGTGATTGTGAGATGAAATGGAGGACCTACAGTTTAACGTGGAATCCGAACCACGGTGGAGGTCTGGCATTCCCCACGTTCACAAGATGTCTTGTCAGAGGTAAAGGAAGGGTTTGGTAATTAGATAAATCTATGCCGGGACCGAGGATTGAACCCCGGCCGCCAGCACAGAAGTCCGACACCTTACCCCTAGACCGCCAGGTCACCATTGTAAAAATAATATTATAGCGTTAATGATACACACAGAAATTTTAGCAGTTCATTGATATTTATCGTCGACATAGTCGTATATGATTATAACGTTTTCTATGAATTCAAAACGTTACCGTTCAAATGCCACTATACTTATGACATTTATTTAAGAACAGTTAAGCTTATTGTGTGTAGAAAATTGAAATAATGTATCTAACGAAATAATATTTTTTATTTTAGCTAAAAAATATTTTGTTATAAAAATTGCAAAAATACGGACTTTGAATGGCGTTCCCTTCAATCCAGTCTTAAAGAAAAAAGAATGATGCAGAAAGTTTAACAAATTAATATTTCCCGCATATATTTTAGTAAACTACACCTTGATCAGTTTTTTATTCAACCCATATATTTTCCTTTACCGGCTGGCTAGGCTTGTCGTAGCTTCATATGATTTATAATCTATATTAAGACTAGTAAATACACAACATCCAGTCCCCAGCCGTTAATTACTCACTGTGAAAAGGGAACGTCGTTACATTTCACCAATGATACATTTTTCAGCCATGCCGAGGATTGAACCCGTGATCCCCAGTTCAGTAGAGATTCACGCTACTAACTGAGCTAAGGTTTTGGATTTTGCTAAATTATGCTAAATAAAGGTAAAATGCAATGACGCCAATTATTAGAGAATATTAATTCACAATTAACACAATCATTTATTAATGTCTACATTATTAATACAAGCCCCCAAAACATTAGGCATTTTCCAAACAATTATGGCGTGTAGTAAGTAAATTGAGCTATGTAGCTGAATCAATTCTACTTCCATTTGTAAAAAAGACTCTCCTATGCATGTTTGTCTTACTACCCGTCCGGGATATCTTAATATCTTACTATAATGGGGTAGGGACGAGGAAGGTACAATTTAGAGAGTGTGAAAACATTCAGGATAATGTATATCACTACCTAGCCGGGATTCAAACCCCTGACCTCCTTATCTCCGGAAAGATAGATCATACGAGACTGACGTCTATCCCACCCACCTATGAGGGTCGTAGCAGCGTTATTACTGGTAGTTTGTTTCATGGTAGAAATTTCATCTAAAATGATTGTAGTCTTAAAGCTAGTTTCATAGTTAGACTTTGTACGCCTCAAGTGCGGCGATGTACTAAATAAAAGACAACACCTACCTATATAAGAATGTAATGGGTCAGTTTAATACGTGAAAGTGGACCATTCGAGTCTTTAGTGTAGCACTGCACTTGAGACGTACTCAGTCTGACGATGAGACTGGGCTACTTGTATTATTATTAGCACCGCGTCTTACTACCCGTTAGGGTTATACGCACTTACGCTAATTGTGTAATGGTAGGGTGATTGTGAGATGAAATGGAGGACCTACAGCTTAACGTGAAATCCGAACCACGGTGGAGGCCTGGCATTCCACACATTCACAAGTTGTGATTAATACACATCTTGTCAGAGGTGAAGAAGGAAGGCTTTGGTGATCAGATATATTTGTGCCGGGACCGAGGATTGAGCCCCGGACCCCCAGCACAGGCTACTTGTAAATATCCACTCACTAATGTAGAATAGAATAACGGTGGCGAGAACATTTGGGGGGTTATCTGCAGCCTTTTTGAAGTAAAGTGATAACTATACTGAAAACATTCGAATGTTCAATAACGTTTATTATTGAAAATCATATATTATTAATCTCGTAAGTAATATAGTGTGGCGTTAGAATTGGTAAATTAATAAGCTTACGGTATCACATTAAAATAACTTGGTTGGCCAAACTGAATCTAAAAGAGCGTATTTCTGATACGTCTACAAATATTATAAAGATTACATCCATGTGGGTAGCTGTTTGAAACCATGGGTGTAATTTAGAAAGTCTTGTAGCTAAACTAATATAAAATGAAATGATATTTATCGACTGGATTTAGCTAAAATAGAATGGTGTATATGTGGAAAATGTCCTCATCAGAGTTTCAAGTTTCTTCAGCATTCGACTCAGTTTGTAGGCCATATAAACTCACTCACTAATTGACAAATGCAGCTGCTACATATGTTGGGACCTTTGCTTTGTTCTTACACCTTCAAATTGAACTAAGTAACCTTGCTTGATATACAATTAACTTCAGTCAGAGTTGAGAAGCTGCCACTTTAATAAAACTAGTGAATTCCTACAAAAGGCACACAATTATGTATATAATTAGCCTTACACCTGCTCCAGTGACTGAACGGTTTAAGGTGTAATTATCGTGTTAGACTGACCTGCTGATGATGGGGCGATCAGGGTTCGAATCCCAGTCAGGTCTAATAAGGGTGTAGTTTCCTTCCACTTCGTTCCACGCAAACGTGGGTACATTACCTCTAAAATGTTTCTTTCCTCATCCTTGTCCCATTGGAGTAGCTATCGTATATGCATCTAAGCTGAACAGTTAACAAAACCTGGTGATAAAAAAATCTAGTATTTCACATGTCAAATTTAAAGTCAGGTTTATAACAAAAGTGTATCCCTCATCTATATATTTGAAGTTTGAAGCGATTCCATCCATAATTATTCCTGGAGTTCTACTCGTAGCACGATTCAACCTTTTATAACCCGCCTCGGTGGCGTAGTTGGCTAACGCGCTTGTCGTGTTGAGCTTAACTGCTGAGGATGGGGAGGTCAAGGTTCGAATCTCGGTCGGGTGAACTGGGGGGGGGGGTTCCTAAATGGTTTTCCACTCTCCCTCCACGCAAATGCGGGTTCACTTCCTCTAATTCAACCTTCCCAATTCCTAATCCATTAGCGTAATTAGTACTTAAAGCGTATAGCCCGAACGGGTAGTAAGACGCGGTGCTTATTATTATTATTATTATTAACCTTTTATAAAAAGTAATAGGGCCTGATAGTAATAAAAACAACAGTTATACACCAAGAATGTAACCGAAAGTTACAAACTTAAAAAAATATTCAGAGGAAGTCGCGATTTCATAAAATAGCTTTTCTCAAGTTCTACCAAACATATTAAAAATAAATAAATAAATAAAAGTGTTTATATAAAGTTTATCATATCAAAGTTGATCAAATTTCAATAACAAAGCCGCAAAGTACGTATATAATTTACGTTGGTAGATGACTTGAAGGATGCTATTATGACGGGGTTTCCGACATACTAATAATAAGTGGCCGAGAGCTCTAAAAATGATTTTGAGCTGTAGATTTTAACTAAAATAACAAAACATCTGAACGTAGCATAAGATTTAATACAAAGTTTGAGATTTGGACAGGCAAGAAAGTTGACTTACAAGACCTTTCACCTGGCTAAGACTAATCATGAATGAAAATAAGAAGAATGTTTCATATTAAAGTTAGATTAAGTTAATAATGAAAAAACATTACTTTATTTATTTAAATAACTCCAAAGTGTTAGAAGAAAAGATCCGTGTACGTGCCTTAAGTAGTGTCAAATGAAGAAATGGTTTTAATTTGGGCGTACCCAAGCTTCACTATATAAATCCACTTTGTTCTTATTTATAAACAACGAATTAAAATAAGTATGTATAATATGCCAAAGAAAATATACAATTGGCGTTAGTCTGTAGTTTTATTGATTTAAAAAATGTACACCAAAATACTCTACATAATTATTATATTACACTTAAATTTTATCAAAATTATTTCAACTTTTTATTTTACACATTGACTTACAATTCCTCCGATCCATCCGAACTTTATTACTAAAGGACCAAGGAAGGTAGAGAGAGCTAAGAATAAATACACCCACATTTGCGTGGACTTTTATTTTTTTAAATTACGTCCTCAATACCATATGGTATTTGAGCATCAACCTCACCGTCATCGACAAACTAGACTAGATGAACTTGACGTTTAGTCTGCGCGCCCACTGATTAGATCTACTCCGAATCAAATCTTTAATGTGATTATATTTTCTGTGTCTAATGAACTATAGTCATATATAGGTCTAGGTAGTAGTGAAACTAAACCTTAAATTAATGGACACAATATTTGGAAAAATAAATGCACTGTACTTTTTATAGTATTATTATTATTATTAGTACCGCGTCTTACTACCCGTTCGGGTTATACGCACTTACGCTAATGTGTAATGGTAGGGTGATTGTGAGATGAAATGGAGGACCTACAGTTTAACGTGGAATCCGAACCACGGTGGAGGCCTGGCATTACACACATTCACAAGATGTCTTGTCAGAGGTGAAGGAAGGGTTTTGGTAATCAGATAAATCTTTGTCGGGACCGAGGATTGAACCCCGGCCGCCAGCATAGAAGTCTGACGCCTCACCCCTAGACCGCCAGGTCACCATTTTTATAGTATCCTGGTATGTATTCGACTATAATCTATGGTTGAGTGCAGATCAAGATGGCTCCTAGGATATCTTCAACAAGCGTCCTTATTTCCCTTTCCAATCTACTTCCTTGATAGGTTAACGTGATCACATATATTCCCAGTCCAATGAAAATTCAAATATTGACTACCGGTACTTTTATTTTCCCAATATCTGACTTAAACATAACCTAAATAAATAAATAGCATGTAGGAGTGAGGGAAACACAATTTCTTTTCTTAAAAACAAAACCAAACTAAGTGTTGCTAAGCTCTTGTAAAATTTTAAAATAGATAGGCCCTACTATAATTTATATTAACGTATTGGACTAATTCCCCTTTGAGTTATCAAAAAATAAATAAAGAAAGAAAGTTACAAATTTTCTTCTGACTTGAACACATTAAAAAAACCAATTTAAACAGCAAAAAAATTAACTCTAGTTTTTTCCTTGAGGGAAAGCGAAGTTTACTAACGTAATTAAATATAATAAGATAAGGTGCACATGTAACACTACAGTGAGCTGTTTTATTTAGTGAATTTAGAATATAAGTTTGCAGCAATGCATATTTTATTTAATATGAAATAGACTATAGAATTAACCCCGTTATCATTTGTGTTTTTTATTTGGTACGAAATGGTTTTTAATTTTCTAATTTAAATTGAAAATGGTTTCGTTCTTTCCCCCTAAATAATTAGGAGCTAGCTAGCATCGCCTATGATTTGAAATGTAGTTTAATGAAAGAAAGAGTGACCTTATATAACATAATTAGTGTACAGGTAGTATGTTTAGTCATTTCACATACATTTTATATCTATTAATGTCTAGTTTGTGAAATGATGGATTCTCTAAGACACGAATCACTATATGGTGATATTTAACTTTAAATACATGTTATTAGGGACAACCTAATATAAATATAACTCCATGTGTCACTTAGTACTATTATAAAAGTAAAATAATTCAAAATAGGTTCTAAAACGTTTGCAAATTTGAAATAAACCGGTTTATTATTTATTTGGTCTTGTCAATAAGTTGAGTTATTTCTGAAAACATTTTAGAGCATAAAAATAGTTGAATACCATGTCAAATATGGGATAAGTACATAGTACACAGTTTTTTTTATCACCTACAAGAAATGTTTATTTAAATTCTGGTCAAACCATTTCAAGACTTAAATAGCTTTTAATGTCGAATTATTATCAATATAAAAGTCAATATCTCCCCGAGATTTGTGTATTTCACTAATGTAAAACAAAAGGTGACACTTGAAGAACATTATTGCATTGAAACTATTCTATTACTATTATTATTATTATTAAATCACATTTTACAAACATTAAGTTATTCACAAATGCACACACAACTAAGTTAGTTGTTAGTTAGGTGATAGCTAAATTTATCATTATTAAAAAGAAGAAACTCATTATAAGGAAAGGAAGATATTTTCACAAGAAGACATTGTAATATATTTATAATCGTATTTAATGAATGGACTTATGGCGTTCATGATTTTGTATCTATTACTTAATAATGAGAGTTCAAGCTCTAATTATAATATAATTATAAGATGTAATATTTAAAACACTGATCCCTTCAAACATTTATATAAGTAAATACTAACGTTTCGTTAATTGTAAGCTTCATCTTCAAAGGCGAATGATAACCAACCATAGCTACGGTACAGAAATAATCAAAAGGACGTAGTTTTAAATAATTTATATTCATGGCTTCGAAGAAAAATAAGAGAAACTACCATGGTTATTAAAACAAGTGTATATTGTGAATGATGTAGAGTACTAATTTTATATAAAAGATTTACTCAGTTTTGCTTAATTTAAATTATACAATAATGTATTATTAATACAACGCACATTGACATATACAAACATGTTAATGTAGTATTAGTAATACTATAATTTTAAGCATAATAATCCGGATATTTATTTAGTTTTGAACGAATTAATAAATAGTGGATGGATACCGGGAAGATTTGATGTGGTTCTCATTCTTTATCTGAGCCGACATACCGGGGGTTGATCCTCGACAACATACATTGGAATCCAGTTTTAAATTTGTGGGGTTTCGGGAATTTATTAATACGAATGCTGCATTGGTATTTGTTTTAAAATTAGATACCAAGTGGCGGATCTCTCGATTGGGCAGAAAGTCTCCCGGTGCTTGGACAAACACAAAGGCAACGTTAGCAAAACACTGACAGGCAGAACACAATATTCGAACCGGTCTCTAACGTACGAGTTGTACATTTACTAAATAATTGTGATTATATTGAAGGCTGTATTATATAGTTAAACCAAAACAATGAACATGTACAAGTAGTATTAAGAAGTAAGCCTGCCTAGTCTACCTTCTAAATGAAAACTTCCGAAAGTAAATTATGTCATAAATAAGCTCCAGATAAATGAAAATGTATGAAATCATTCATAGGCGTGTCCCAAACTTCTACCCTCCATCTTTCCGAAAATGAATTTATATATAATATAAATAAATATGTGTGCTGACCTTGGTGGTATTGGAGTAAAGTGCTCACCTTAATGCCCAATAATCGTAGGTTCGAACCTAGCCAAGGTCAAAGGAATTTACTTGAACGATAAAAATCCTTAGTACACCTTCCTTTGGAGGGGAAGTAAAGTCTTCTGTCATATGTCGATTGTGGCATGTAAAAGAACTCTGGAAGGTGTGTGAACATCCTTTTACGGCATAATTGGTAGAACCTTTCACGCCCGCTCATAGAAATTCAGCGTGGAAGGCAAAGGGGAACCACCACACTTCCTAAAATCCCCAGTGCACAGGATTTATACCAGATTGTGCGGACAGCACTAACTAGCTGAAGCAATGAGTGGATGCCCAGCTCCTAAGTGGGTTGTGTGACTCAAGAAGAAGTAGATATTAGCATGTATATATTCACCTTTGTACAGAGGACGGGTAGAATGTAGACACACGCCTATATATATTTTTTTGAAAATAAAAAACGTAGAAGGTCAACTGAAGGAGGAAAACAATTTATTGAGTTATAATAAACTGATTAGAACTTTCTTTTAAATTAAAAGCATTTCCTTCAAGAATTATCATTTTATAAAATATAAAAGCTAGAACTAAGCTGGTATTAAGATAGACTAATTATATATCAGTGGACCAGCTAGTTAGTTGTCTTTTATGTTTTGGAACCCTTAATATATTTAAAAACTATGGATACATCCCATACACTACATAATCCTTAACCGCCTTAACCTTATTGTTTATGTCTAAGGATTTACGATGTTTTTATCTATTATCCATGGGGAAACTTAACAATTATCATAAACATGACTTAAAGTATCAATACAATATATTTAATATTCATCATACAATAGTACAATCGTAAGAACCTAATATACATCTTATTTCTTTTATAGCACCAACATTTTCAGGCGTTTTTCAAAAGTTTTAGAATTTTATGTGGTAACTAAGTTTTTCTTTAGTCACAGAGAAAATAAATGAACAAATTAAAAACACAGCTGTTTACATTTTTACCAATATAATTTTACAGCTTTTATTATTAAAAATAATCTACTTCATTGTGCAAAACTATATCTATGCAGACACATTTTTTAGAAGACTTATCGCTATCTAATTTTATATTTAGAAATTACTAAATGTATTGCTTTAAAAATTGTCTTGGAAGTTCTTTTGGAATAAAGGGGAGTCTATCTTTATTTTGAAATAAAAATAAAAGATTCATTAATAAGTTTCAACGCTCAAAGATTGTGTATATACTACGTCCAACATCATGACTACTAATGACTGTATCTAAGGTAAATATATAAGGAAGTTTATTTTGGGGAAGTGCCCAAAATTAACTTGATGAGGGGTTGCGTAACCAACAGCCAGTGCACAAGGATGAGGTTAGAACCTCAACTTCACCTACACTACAATCTATTGTATTATTGACGCCTTAGACTGTGCGACCACTGGTGTGAGTCAAATTGAGGAAATGGTGTTTTTATAACCATAATCTACAAATAAGTTAATATAATATATGAATGATTCCAAGATTACTTGATGAGATTTGAAATTTTTGGCCGGAAATAAATACTATTATAAATATTTAAAAAAATATAGCTTTTAATTAGGTCAATTTTTTTTCAATTTTATAACTTCACACAAAAAAGTGTTTTTTTATGTTGCAATTATTTTAATAATAAAAATATAAAAACACTTTGATAATAAAATACGCTAAAACACAATCATGGAACATTAATAATATTTGAGACGATCACTAAGAAAGTTATAAATATGACATGTCGTTGGAGTGATCTATTTTTTTTTTTTAAATTTGATCAATTATTTAAGCCAATAACCTCACCAACGTGCATTGCGGTGTTTATTGACGAGACAAAAAAAAACATTGTCAGATTGAACATCCAGTGGCGTAGCTTATCTAGGAGACAGTCGAAATTATTTTAGGCTGAACTATATTTTAAGGAATTCAGTAGAACAGGGCACGTGGACCTTACCTGTGAACGACGTTTGCCAAGAGGTCGTTATGTTTCAGTTTGTAATCCACGTCCACCTTCTCGTAGTTCACTGTGAGCGTGCCGGCCTTGATGCAACGCTCCTAAAAGAACACAAACAGTATTTAGTGAAGGTAGATTTTGTTTGGTGTATCTATGTAGTGATCACAATCAACTTAACGTTCACGTAACGTAAATAAGCATAGGGTGTGACTAGGGTTCAGGTAATTTGACAACGTAAGAACTCGATACAACAGCATCGAACAAACACAACTGATAAGTTTGGAATTTTTGAAAACAAACTGGTAACTAAATTGGATCTTAATTTAGCTAAGGATGATAAAGGCTTCCAGTACTTGCGATAGAAACTTAACTGTGTATAAAAAAATAGAATTTAAGAAAAGGCCACGAAACGAAAACAAAATATACCGATGAAGACGTCTGCTTACCTTAAACAAACAATCAAAGTTGTAAGTAGCCGCGTTGACGTGAATAGCAAAATTCTGATTACCAAACCCTTCCTTCACCTCTTACAAGACGTGTATTAATCACAACTTGTGAATGTGTGGAATGCCAGGCCTCCATTATGGTTCGGATTCCACGTTAAACTGTAGGTCCTCCATTTAATCTCGCAATCACCCTACCATTACACATTAGCGTAAGTGCGTATAACCCGAACGGGTAGTAAGACGCGGTGCTGCTAATAATAATAATAATAATAATAATAATAATAATAATAATAATAATAATAATTTAGCAACATGATTGGCCAGCAAAAACACGTGGTGCACTTCACTTTTAACGCAACGTGAAAGTTTTGTCCTTGACAACACTTAAGTTAAGTGAAGGTCACGTCATTGTATTGGCATCCATTTAAAGAAACTGGCAGAACATCTATGTTAGGTTACGTTGCGTACCCTCAGATATAATTTATCATCAACTGTGTACCCCTTAGTTGTTGCCGCAAAATACAAGTTATAAATATTCTTTAATCTATATATAGAAGAGAGAGAAAAAGAAAGAAAGAGTGGTAAAAGAAAGAAAAGAAAGAAATAAAGAAAAGAGATAGAGACAAAGAGAAAGAAAGAAAAATACGAAGAAAAACAGGTAATAGAAAAAGAATGGAAAAAAAAATAAAGAAATAAACGAGAGAAATAGAGAAATAAAAAGAAAGAATGAGACAGAGAAAGAGAGATAAAGAGGAATAAAAAATGGTGCTCCTAAATCACATGTCCTTACTGTACGTCTGAGTCTCCTGTGGCTAATCCTAAATATGGCTCTGATTATTCAGTATTAATCATCAAATATATTATACATAATTATTATTATTATTACTGCGTCTTACTACCCGTTCGGGTTATACGCAGATACATAATTATTTATATATAAATATTAAAACATTTTAAGTACCACCTAAGAGGTCTTTGCATGTACCAGGTTGAATACCACTGATTAAGATTAAATGTACCTGCATTTACGTAGAGGGAGAGATGGAAACTATTTAGGATGAAAAACATCATAACGCATACAGCCGGGTCTCGAACCTATAATTCTCCTGTCACCAGTAAGCTAGAACAAACGGCCTTAGTCCGTGTGCCAACCAATAAAAACATCCTTAAAACAAAATTCCCTGTACTCTCCAGGTTTTCAAGACGGAATCCCCATTTTTCCAGACACTTTATTTTAGAGAGTCGTACAGAAGAATGAAATTTCACTTTTCATTTAAAATTGACTATTGTGAAGTCATGCCATTGGTGTTAAGAACAAAAGAATTTGACCTTTTTGGTGAAATATCTACAGTTGTCACGCTACCAACATTACAAGGAGAAAGAAAAGGTTTGCGGGGGTGGGGGAAGAAAAGTGATTTAACAAGGTTATTTCTTCAGTTTGTTTTTTCTTCTATGAAAAGGCCTACTATTTAAAGATTGCAGTTTAATGCCCGAAAATGCAAAATATTCCAGTATTTTTGTTTGTGAAATTCCTTGTGTTTTTCCGATTTTCTAGTTTCGTGGGAAACCTGTGAATAGGTAGTATAAATCGTATGTCCAAAAAAAGTTTATTTTTATATCCACAGAAACTAGGATCAATTCTGATAACTGAATCAAATTCAATCAAGGGAAAAATGATAACCTGCACACGCGAATTGAACCCGATACCTTTGTTAAGATTGTCATTTTTTTCACTTAATTGGCTAAGGTTTATTTCCAACGAGTCTTAACATATTTATATAAAAGGGAATAAGAAGTATTTTCTTTAAACAAATGAAACAGAGATTGCTTGAAATGATGATAATAAGCCCCATTATGAAAACAACCGCATCAATTCACACTCTAGCAAAAATATATGTTAACCCATAATGCTTTTCAACGCAAACTTAAAAAGATGACATAACAAATTATATTCTATACATACCTTTTGATCAATTAATAGAAATAATCAGATCTAATACAACGCAATACTATTAAAAATCTTTGTCAACTATTGGCCTGATATCACACTTTTGTGCTCTAAGCACCAATTTCAGGTTTCACATTAGTAATAATTGTTTACCTAATGATGACTACATATTCATTTTTAGTTATCTCAAATTGTCATTGTCATGATTTCCATAGCTGTTATTCCATAACTGTATTAATGTATTTTATTTAGTTATTTATATCTTTCAATTAACTCAGTAAACAAGTACTTAAGTAAACATGTTTTTTTATCCTAAATAATCACAAAATTAAAATATTGTTATTTGTTTAGTATGCTACTCTGATAATATATTCTACCTTGAATAACAAGTGTGGAAAATAAAACGCTTACAAACATTCCTACAAAGGTGCCGCAAGCCTAGATAAGTTAGAACTTGTCATGTAACCATACTCAGGTTTTATCTGATTTTCCGGCGAACGTGTAAATCCACACTGATGGTTTTAAGAGAATGATTGTAGTGCGGGGTGAGTGCAGACTGGTGACAGGGGATTAAGGGAGAGTACTCACATACTCCTCGGCGGGGTGTGCACGGAACTCCCTTGCAAACACGTCCAATATCTTCTCGCCTACCCAGCGACCCTTGGTGAACGTTGTGAATGTGAAGTAGTAGGGGTACACCTTACGAAGACCTGTGCACACAATACATATAGGTTTTATATACAAACTACAAAATATCATGTTACAAACTCACTTTGCAAAAATATACGTTTAGAATCATCTTAACACTGAATTAAATTGTTTAAATGTGTTAACCGTAAGTTAATATAGAATAATAAACACATGTAATTTTCGCCATACTTGTTAAGAACGTCAAAACTCAACACATAATAGACACAGACAATAATATTATAGTTAGCCCCCCATATATGGGATTGAGATCAATTTGACTAGTCTTATTTGAGATTTGTTTGCTAGTTAGTTCATTTTCCACGAATAGGGAGTACGGGTTCTTATATTTTTAATCAGTCTTGCCCTTATCCCCTGAATTTAAGGGGGGAATTGTATTGGTAATATTATATATATAGCTATGCCATATATTCAAGTATGTTAATTATTTTAAAGCTGATCTGTCCTATTGTGTGATATGAAGTATGTCTTATATATAATTCCCCCCTAACACTTGTTATTCGTATTTGTTCGATGAGGACTACTTTAATTTGGTATTCTCTTTAATTACATCCACGCACTACTCACTTACAAAAGCCCGTCGGGGCTCGGGTGTGGATTGTAAACCTGTCAATGTATGTTGCTGTACTATGTTTAGTTTGCGATTAGAATTAGAATGAAAATAAAATCACTTATAAATAATGCATAATGTTTTGATATTTTTTTTGAATTTATAATTATTTTAAAGCTTTGTTTATACATCGGAGAATTAATTCAGTATTTTTGTTTATCTTAAAAATGGTTTTCATATGCGTAGAATAAAAACAATTTACGACATGCTTTATTTTTTATTTTTTTATTTCTACTGGTCTAATTTTACTCTTCATTCAAGTTGAGTGTGCTATTTTCGACGTTTCATGTTATCTTTAGTATCTAAATAAATTGTACTTACACTATTTTTAATTTTTTTCATATAGTTTATTATAAATTGAAACAACATTTTAAAAATCGGTTGCCAGTAAATTATTCTATAATGAATTTAACGATGAAAAACCAGTACACAGTGTTATTTAAATATAAAATCCTTCCTAAATATTAAATTTGAACAACATTGTTAGAGCTATTCTCAAAACATTTCAAATTCCAAAAATTTATCACCACTCATCAGTATACTATCATTAATTCTAGAGTTAGAATTGTTAAAATAATAATTTCGCCTCGAGGGATATATAAATGACAAATAAATATCCAATTTGAGTGAAATCCATTGAAATGTTTCAGCTGGAGCCCCAGGTACAGACATTATTGAAAAATAAAACCTTTTATGATCAGGGGGAAGATGGAGAGTACATTAAATACCATATATAAACTAATGTCAATTTTCAAAATTGTTATGATAGCAATATTTTCTTTATATAAGACATTACCATAAAGATCAATAATAATAATAATAATAATAATAATAATAATAATAATAATAATAATAATAATAATGCTGAATTGAAAATACTAGTAATAGTTACTCCAATAATAATAATAATAATAATTTATTATTATTGAGGGACATTTTAGATAATACAAACTTTTTTGATAGTCTAAATTTTTTATAGGTATTGATAATATTTATTAATAATGAAAGATTCATTTAGTATGAGTTGACGTAAGAATACGTAAAAGTAGGTCTAGAAACCTTACCAGTTGTTGCCAAATAAGGTTTTTCCTATGAAAATTATCCAACAAAATTACGGTTTATCTTCACATGTCTCATTTACGTACACATATAATTAGCACTGTTTAATATAATTTTGTAACTGTGAAAAAGGTTCCTTACTACTTACATTGATTTGTAAATGGGGTTTTCAATGGGTTAACCTACCGTTGCACCTACTAGTGAAGTAGTAACCATGTCTCCAAATAATATATTGCTGTCAAAATGTCTTAATAATGGTTTCAAGGTGTCTAATTTTTCATAAGAATAAAGTGTATATTATTTTGTATTTTAATACTTTATTTGTATATTTAATATTCGATAACTAAGACAAACGCGTTAAGCGTGTAAAGAGGATTGGAAAACTAAAGTGATATATCACATGTCCATACCACCCTTTACCAGTTACGAACTACCCCTGTTCAGGGCTTAATAATGCCACACGTTGACTATTGTGTCGTAATATACAATGACTTAAGAGATGATCTAGCAGAACGACTACAAAACATGTGTTCGATACATATTTAACTTAAAACGGCATGACCATATTTCTAAGTATTTTAATAAACTGTGTTGGTAAAGAATAAATCAAAGGTGAAGGCTACATTTATTAGTATTGCTTCACAAAATATTATCAACATCTCAGCCTCAATACCTACCTTCACGGATCCTATTTCTGAAAGATAAACATATCCGATCTACCAAATCAGAATCCACTCTACATATGTCTATTCCAATACATAGATCTCAAACATATGCGCGTTCTTTCACTGTCCTGACATCACAGGCTTGGAACAAACTAGATACCTCGACTCGTCATCTGACATCTAAGACTACCTTTCAAGTGAGCGGTTAAGCAATATTTATCTTGTCTAATAAGCTAAACTGAATTCTTGAAACTACTTGAGCTTTAAATGAGAGTATGAATGAGAGTGCGAATGGTTTTATACTTATTTGAATATTCCTTTATAAGATTAATTTGTTTTTTTAATAAATGTAATAGTGTATGTTGTATTCAACACTGGTTAAGTGAAAGAGAAGGCTAACGCCTTAACTTCACCAGATAGAGGCTATTATTATTATTATTATTATTATTATTATTATTATTATTATTATTAATACCCATGTCCACTGGTGGAGATTTATAGCCGTATAAATCCCCTCTTGAGACTACATTTTAAGCATGGCCCTCCCCTCATTCGACCTGAAAGCGGTTATTTGTATACTGGAATATTGAATAATACCAGAGATTAGATTATAAATACGGTCCTTCCCACATTTAATCCAAACTCCCTGTTATTCGTAGAAATTTATTTAAGCATACAACAATTTATTGCGCCCCATCTGTATTCAAACCATGAACTTGTCTTCCCCAGAAAAATACAATAAACGAGACTGACGCCTTTGTACACGTGCCTACCGGAACGGGTATGTGTAGAGGAATGAAGTCCTTGACAACAGAGATCCCTAATGACATATCTAACATCCTCACCTATATTGTTCTTTGTTTCTCTCACATTGAACACAACTAGGCGAGGGTTATTGACTAAATACAACCCACGCGATGAATACATATTCTGATACACGTTAAGGATGCGGAACCTTCTCAATATATCATGCACAACGATAGAATGCGCTAAAGTAAGTTTAGAACGGAGATTAACACCAGTAGAATACGGGTGGTAAATCGATTAGGCTATGAAGCTGTATATGCGAGGTATTGGAGTGATTGAGAATCGAGCCTGAGTTGTTCCATGAGCACAATTTTACAAAACGGCTATAAGAAATAGTAAGTTAAAAAGTATAGACCTGTTTTTTTATACTTTGTTTGCTTCAAATCAGGTAGTCAATTATACAGAAAATATTATTATTACTGTCTGTTTAAATATTATTATAAATTTAAAATACTTTTTAAACTAATACTGTCAGACTACATGTTTCATGTTTACAACTTCCGCCATAGCCCTTATTTTAATTGAAATGGCGTTGGAATCTTATTTGTGTAGGGGAGGAGGCTAGGTAGATACATTTTTTTAGGCACTTGAATTCCACTCCCCCCTCACCCTACCTTTACCCCCTCCAACTAAAACTATTTGGAGTGGTCCTCTACTCCATTTTATTTTTATTAACTATCTGGAATAGTCTTAAACAATTAAAAAAAAAAGGATGCTTCTAGACTGGTCCCTAGTTAGCATATTTATATACAGTTTGTTTAAGTCCTTCAGCTTCATATTCAAGAATATCAGAAGGTGTGTGTAGAATGAGGGCTCATGTAAATCCACTTAATATAATAACTTAAATTAATTATATATATATTTTCATCATTATAGTAATCGCTAAATTTTATAATAGTAATTAATTAATTAATAATAAGTATATAATACATATATTAATATATAGTAGTAATATATATTATTTATATTAATATATAGTAAAATATATTAATATATATTATTTATATTAATATATAGTAAAATACATTTAAAATCATTATATATATGTATAAAATATATGATTAGGGATTAAATGATCTAGAAGAGTAGCAAATTTATTCCAGGAGGGGAAATGATACCCCTACAGCCTACTCCCGGTTTTTACAGTCACTAATTCGGGGTGGCCCTAATTCTAATTTTCGGAAATTATAATTTAAAAAAAAATCTATGTAAAGTTATCCCCCCTGTAAACTTTTTGAAATTTGGATGCACCTATAATCTATTTGAATTAGTCCTTCTTCGTAAATTTTTAAAAAACTGAATGCCTTTCGAAGCTATTTTAAATAGACTTCACCGATATTTGTTTTAAAATTTAGATTTGCTAAAAACTATTTGAAGACGTCTTACCCCATAATTTTTTTTTAAAATTTGGATACTGCTGGAAACTATTTCTATTGATCCTCACCTGCATTAAAAAAAAAATAGATGCCTCTAGAAGCTATTTGAAGTAGTATTCGTCCAGCAAAATTTTGAAAATGGGATATTCTTAGAAGATATTTGGAGGTGCTGGAAATTTTTTGAAAATTACATACCTTTAGAAGATATTTGAAGTGTTCGTCCACCAATAAATATTTGAAAATTTAATGCTTTCAGAAGCTATTTGAAGTGCTCGTCGCCTGATTTTTTCTAACAGATAGCTCTAAAAGCTCCCCCAGCTAATTTTCTATTTTTTTAGCACCAGATCTTACTATCTGTTCGGGTAATACGCTTATCCCTTTAGGCCATGTGGCCAACGAAGCAGGTTTTTGAAAATTTAATGCATCTATAAACTTGGGGTTTGATTTAAGCCCATCTTTAAGCTTCATATTCGAATATATAAAATGATATGGAATGTATCTGGTGGAGGGGTAAAATTTATTCCAGAAGAGGACAAATTATATTCAGGGAGCAATACCCACCTACCCCCAGTCTTACCGCCACTGGCTCTATACATTTTTGAATTAATTTGTTTGTTTTATTCACTTCAAGCTCTAAAGATGATACGACATTAAAAATAGTTGTCTTCGTTTATATTAATGCAAGTTGAGCAGCCAAATACATTCAATAAGGACAATATTCAAAATGTTAGATAAGAAAGAATAAATTTCCTTCCAAAACAAACTTATCTTTTTAAATATTAATTATTTAATTAATAATATATTTTACTTAATCTCACGTTTGAATATATAATATAGTCCA
Organism: Timema shepardi; assembly: GCA_902151425.1. Lineage (NCBI taxonomy): Eukaryota > Metazoa > Arthropoda > Insecta > Phasmatodea > Timematidae > Timema > Timema shepardi. The sequence continues at coordinate 179,789 of CABFVX010000484.1, read as the reverse complement.
AGTGTCAAGATAATAGTTTTAGAAACTTACTATCAGACCTTAAAATGTAATTTTGTTTTTAAGTGCGAACTGAACACTCATATGATAAAATTATCCATTTGGTTGAAAACTAATGCTATTCATTTTACTCAAGCATTTTACTTGATAACAAATTGTTATACATTTATATATTAGAGTTATCTTATTGATAATTGTTAATAAATTTTCCTGAATACCATTTTTTTTTCAACACAACTTCATAGTATCAATTTCAATAATATTAGTTGTATCGTATTATTGACTCTAAGTAAAAAAGGTTTGCTAAACAACACTTACAACATGATATACCTAACTTATTCTTATTCATAGCATAATGTATTTATGACAATTGGAGGCAAAGTTACGGGAGCATTTATGAATTTATCATTTATTGAAAAAATAATATATGTAAACCCACTTAGGTGGCCACATGGTCTAAGGCACTTCTTTCTCAATAGACTAGACTGCCGAAGATGGGGAGATCGGGGTTCAATCCCAGTCGGGTGTACTGAGGGTGGTTTTTCACTCTCCCTACACACCTGTACATTTACCCTAAATTAAACCTTACTTATCCCTAACATATTAGGGTTATTAGTAAATAGGCGCATAGCCCGGACGGATAATAAGAAACGAGGCTAGAAAGAAATATGTATAGTGAAAATAGAATGACTAAATTATATGTTATACTTTATATTAATTCATATTTTTAAAGCGTAGAATCTATTACACAAATTTCAAGCGTAGAATATAGTACAGTAATAATATAATAAAATGTTATCATTGCTGTTGCAAAAAAGATATGTTTGCATTTTATAAAGGTTTAGTCAAACCAAAATACTGCTGTAGGTGACCACGCGTCAACATGTCGCACCACAACAAACCACGACGTATTCGGTGGAAGAAACCCTTCGGTCGCCCAACTAGGCAATGCAGGCGAGAGGAAAAATGCTCTTGATGATAATATGACGAAAGTGATTTAGCTATCTAAAATTATTATTTTTTTACCCCCTTAAAATAAAGCTGATTTTCTCCATTGTCTTACTACTTCACCACTATGTTCTTACGTAACAGAGGTAAGACCAGAGACCTCAACTCTCGGCGCCGATAGTAGCCTCTTGAGTGTAGCAGACTCGTGTATATCGATTGTTTGGTACTCCACCGCTCGTTTCTGGTGTCCCCTGATGAGTCAGCAACCACCGTGACATTGTCTCGAGTCATGCTCCACTCGATAACACTCGAGTCGTGCTGGCTCAGACCTAGGTTCGAGTCTCTTTGTCTCCACACGCACCAACAACTTCACTTCCACCGTGTCGGATTAGTGACTCTCTCCAGATCAAAAACCACAAACACGATTCTTGGAGGAAAAAAGTGTTTTAAAACACATTTTATAATGAATTTTTTTAAATAATATCGAAGGCTTAAGGTGATATGGAAGGAATCATACAAACAGTATTTTCAAAGTTTTTTTTAACAATATAACCAAAAATAAATCAAATATTTCTTTTTGAATATCTGCCATGATCATTACGGATTATCAGCTATGACATTTTCTGATTGGTTTTTCAGCACCGTATCTTACTACCCGTATGTAATAATTACAATAATGCGGATTTATTTCCTCTTAACTCATGAGAGTAACTAGTACATAGGTATATAACCCGAACCGTTAGTAATGCATGGTGATAAATAAAATTAAAAAACAAAAGCCAACACCCTACGAACACGTATAGTTGCCTATATTTGTGTGTTTGTGTAATTGCCAATGTGTCCAGACCTTTTGGCCACTCTGTAGTGATGAGTACATTATACCATACTGCGACGTGAGGGACCAGAGTCACAGAGAGAGTCACCAAGGGTGGAGCACTAGAGAACGCGTTTTCTCACCGCATATCACTATCCGTTTAGTTTACACATATATCTCATATATAATTTATTAAGCCCATCTTCGATCATAGAAATTACGAGAAAACAGCTTAACCTATTTTTATAAACGATAGGTAATTTTAAAATTCAAGGCTCCAGGATATTATTAAAAATAGTAGCATCCAACTAAAACAGATTTTCTCAGAAAATGTTACATGTTTCTGCTGTGTGCGCAGTGGACTATCTGTACAATTACGCTTTACTTGCATCACCATGGAAACCACACAAGTCAAGGTTTCCATGTTCATATAGACAAACAATAATATTGTATACATGAGTTGCTGTGAACACATAAGAAAAACTGGAATTTAGCTTATAAAATTTTAATATACATACATACATACATACATACACACACATACATACATATATACATATGTGCATACACACATACATATGTATATATATACATATATACATATATACACACATACATACATATATACATACATATATACACATACATACATATATATACACACATACATACACACATACATACATATATACATACATATATACACACATACATACATATATACATACATACATATCTACATACACACGTACATACATGCATATCTACATACACACGTACATACATACATATATACATACATAAACACATGCATACATACACACATGCATATATACATAGGGCCTACATACATACATACATACATACATACATACATGCATACATATGTATACACATATATACACACATACACACATATATCTACATACATACATACATTACATACATACATACATACATATATATACATACATATATATACATACATACACACATGCATATATACATAGGGGCCTACATACATATACATATACATACATATATACATACATACATACACAATGGAAAGTAAGTAAAAAACTCTTTACAATCAAGGGACTTGGTATATAATTATATAATATTATGCCACCCAACTGACATACTAAAGTCTCCGAAAAATAAAGTAGTGCCACGGCCAACATCTTGGAAAATGGTGGCCGAAAACTCATTTTCCACACTTATCTTTGAAAGTATTAATGTCATCAAACAAATCATATTAGACATAGCGTTTTCTGCATTTTATGTTCTAAACAGGTTTTATATATAACTTACCACTAAGCCAGAATATTAAGTTTTTACTTTAAAAAAATATGTGAAAGCCATGCGTGCCCTTTTTATCCGGCAGAATATCATAAATAAGAGCTCCGACGTATACAATATCATGTTTTGTTTTTGGATATTAACGTTTATTTTTCACAGCGTATTTTATATTCGTCCTGAAAGTCATGATAAAAAAAACTATTTTATGATGGATTTTAAAATATAAATTATACATAACTTACAAACTGAGGTATTATGTAGACGAAGATAATCATTTATCGATACACAAAACAAGTATATATATATATATATACACAAAACAAACGCTAATGAAATCCGGTTGGGGTCGAAACCCTGCCTTCTAACTACCAACAACCAGACTAAATAAAATTTTCATTATAAATACGTGTCAACCGGCGTAGGTACAGATTAATATGATTTGAAATGTAAGATTGTATTTATTGTATTAAAATAATAATATTTTTATCTATGGCACCATAAATCCTATTTATATTTATATTTCTTCACTAATACTAAGAGACTAGAAATAATAAAACAATTATTTTGGGGAATCACACCCACATCTACGTGGAGGGAACGAGAGAAACAATTTAGGACAATTATTATTCTCACCTCAACCGACCGGGATTTAAGCCCCGATCTCCCCTTCACAGACAATCCAATCCAACATGAAAGTGACGCGTTAGATCATGTGAACACCTATGCGGGTATTATTTATCTGAATCGGATGAGATAATAAAATAGAAAATAATTGTCCCCC
>CABFVX010000484.1:146081-175824 GCA_902151425.1 Timema shepardi | reverse complement strand
AATAAAAAAGAAAAATATTTTCCCCCCCCCCCCCACCCGCTCTGTGAGGTGGACTGCTTCATATTGAATATAGTGTGTGTGTGTGTTTTAGGATGAAAGTCTTCTTCGATTTGTTTTTGTAGACAATCAATATTTAAACATTTCTATGGTCCTTCTTGGTTCTGGTAGTTGATATCATACCCCACCATCCAAAGTATGTCCTAGTTGCGGTCCTACCTAGTTGAATCTGGTTTCAAAGTTTCTCCAATCGGTAAAAATCCATGCATACGGACATTCTTTTAAAATATCGTGAAATAAACCAAGATGGTTAACTTTGGTGGCCGAGAAGAAACTATACAGAGTGAACCATGGTGATGGGTGTTGGAGGATGAGGGATGGGGGTCCTTGTCCACTGCAGAGGCCCCCCTCACCCTTTACATCCTATAACATCACATATTTATACTGCGCACCGCCCCTTTACGAGCCGCCAGGACTACTGCAATTGGGTTAGGCCGCGACAAGACTCAAATACAACGCCTCCATGGATAATGTAAGGCGCGTAACTCGATCAAGTCATGCAATAAATACACGCGGAACAATTCATGGACTCCGGGGTGAGACAGGATTCTTTACGGCTGGTCCCAGTCCCCGAGAACCCCCTCCCCTCCCTGCCACTGTATCTTGTACCAACGCAGAGGAGGAAGAAGACATTTCTCTCCATCTACCGGACACAACTCTCTAGCAACCAATGGACGAGGAACACTTGACATTCTATTTTTAAAACAGTTTGCTGGACACATACGGTTATTTATTATTGTCTCACTCCATAGCTCAGCCAGAAAAACATATGTCTACCTATATACGCGAACCGGTGGACACATGGTTTAAGGTGTTGGACTCAGGTTTGCCCTTTTTTCGCAGTTGATGGAAAGTTAGGGGGTTGTAATTACAAAAAAAAAATATTTTTATCACCAAAGGTTAAGATCCATTTAAATGACCTGGTGGTCTAGCGGTAAGGTGTCGGACTTCTATACTTGGGGGGTCCTGGGTTCATTCTTCGGTCCCGGCACAAATTTATCTAGTTACCAAACCCTTCCTTAACCTCTGACAAGACATGTATTAATCACAACTTGTGAATGTGTGGAATGCTCAGGCCTCCACCGTGGTTCGGATTCCACGTTAAACTGTAGGTCCTCCATTTTATCTCACTATCACCCTACCATTACACATTAGCGTGCGTATTGCCCGAATGGGTAGTAAAACGCAGTGATAATAATAATAATAATAATAATAATAATTTTATATGAGAATTGGACTGTATAGAAACGTTCGGTTCAGAGGATAGAATCATCCTAGATCAGCCAGTCCTTGCCTTCAGAGATAACACCCTTGCAAGTTTTTATTTTATTAATGATTGAATCAAAATAAATACAGTTATTAAAGACACCATCCTTAGTCCATGTCTATTTTCACAAACATCCACGAATCTCGGAGTCTCCTTCTCCGTCCATTGCGTTGACGCCATTGTTTTATTTTTACTTGCACTAAAAGTAAAGAGTTATTCAACTGTTTAAACGAGATGACTCGCGTAGACTTACGACCCGATTTGGAAGTTGACCTTGCAACATAGCATGGTGTGCGCGCGAACTCCTACGAGTGGACTAGCACGAGTCAACGGAACTTTCTGAACCGAATGAGCTTATAAGCACATGACTTAATCGTATGACTCCATTCTAGAACAGGCACAACACCCAGTCTCCTGATCAGCACTCCGATGAAAAGGGAAACTCCAACAGTTTGCCCCAATGCCCCATTTTTATCTTGCAGATAATCGAGCCCGGGACCCTTCAATCAGTAAACAGACACTCTATTGACTGAGATAAGACGTTAGCACTACTAATTTATGACATATGATTTTTTTGTTTTGTTTAGGTCTATTAACGTTTATTTTCCACATCGTGCTTTATAGTCGTCATGAAAGCCATAACAAACAATTTTATGATGGATTTTAAAATATAGGCCTAAATAATACATAGCTTACAAACTGATCCATGATGTCGAATAAGATAATCATTTATCGACACGCAAAGCTTTTAAACACGTTACTAGTTGTATACAAATAATGGAGGCACTAACCATTTGGGAATTATTTGAAAACATTTGTTATTGTTAACACACTATTGTGAACGCTGGATTAACAGCCCATATTAGAAAAATAAATAAATCTAGGCTGACATTGTTAAATAAACAATTTTAAAATGTTTATTGAAATTTGAATAGTAAAACTTTATAACTTTTAAACCAATTAAAATAATGTGCAATATCCCAACCAATGTTGGTTTAAATATAATAAACTTTCAATACATGGGTTAAAATAATTCTCTGATAAAAAGGGTTGAAGTGGTAAAAAAGTGTCTGTATAGTATTGATGTATTGATATCCTCTTCAGCTTTGACCATCTTATTTATGTTGAAGAAAGCTAGGGTCCATTCTTAAATTAAAGCTCATTAGATATTGGCCAAAATAATAATTCAAATTGGTCTTATTCTCAATATAATTTATTTATGATGATGGGATGATCATGGTTTGACCCCGGTCGGGCGTACTGATCATGGTTTTTCTTAAATGGTTTCTCACTTTCTCCACGCGAGTAAGGGTAAACTACCTCTAAATTCAACCTTTCTCATCCTTAATCCATTAGCGTAATTAGTACATGAAGGTATAACCCGAACTAGTAGTAAGACGTGATGCTTATATAAATAGTATAAAATTATTCATTGATTTACTTGTAAATATTACAACTTTAATAAATACTTAATTAACCAAACAATATTTTTTGCACCGAATCTTAATGCCAGTCCAGGATATCCACATTTAATTACTCTGATTGGTTAGCAATAAGGAAGGTATCATTTTGAGGAAATAAGCTCGCATATGCAAATTAAGGGAGGGTGGCGAATTATTTCAGATATGCCACCCTCAGTACACTTGGAAGGGATTCGAGCCACAACCACCTCGTCATCATAGAATCAGACTAGACAAACTTGACGTGTAACTACTTAACAGATATGGCTTCCTCCGAATGCATATATATACACTGATTAGAGTGTTTTGATAGTTAGATTATGAAACTATTCTTAGTATTGCCATTAGTAATGAGGTTTTATTGACTCAGCCAAAGTGTTACTTTTAATTTTAAAAGGGATTCTCACCGAAATAAATTTTATTAAACTACCTTATTTTACTAAAAAATATCAGCAATTTAAATAATTGACATATTCACGAGTTAATAGAGCATTATATATTTTGGTAATTTTATCTCTTTTGTTGTATTTTAAACAATTATAATGATGAATTTTATGCTTATTTTGTTAAATGGTTTAACATTACAAAGCATATTTTTATTAGCTATAGTGGTAAATTTAATTAATTACGTTTCTTAGAAAAAACAAATCTCGCGGTTCTGCTTTCTACATCCTTTCATTAATTATAGAACCTTCAGCAAGACTAACTTCTGTTACCGTACGCACCCATAGGCAGAAAAAACATTATATTCTCGCAAATATTGTTTTAAGTTTTTAATAGTAATTACCAATTCTGTTAGTGCGATACAAACAAAATAATTTATTACAAATTATTTACACAAACGGATGTAGGTCTCATATTTTTAGACAATATTTTAATCACACAATTACACTCTGGCAATAGACTAGACTGCCGATGACGGGTGGCTGGTTAACAATCGAGATTTTAGCAATGTCTTTGTTTATTCTGTACTGAGGGTGGCTATCCCTAAATGGTTTTATACTCTCCCTTCAGGCAAATACGGTACACTACCTTAAAAATTCAACCTTTCTCGTCCTTAACACATTAAAGTAATTAGTACCTAGCAATATAACCTAAACGGGCAGTAAAACACGATGCTAAAAAAATTACACAATAAATCTTTTTGGTAATTCACAGTCATGCAGAATAAATTTATGGATTCAGTTTACAGACATCCATTTTGGAGGTAGCATGGCGAAAGACGTCTCTCACGCATTTGACTGGATTGCCAATGACTGGGAGATTGGGGTTAAAATCCCAAAGGTGTGTAGTGAGAAGTTCTTCTCCTAAAAATTTGTCTTCTCTTCCACCATTGGTTTAATAAATATTAGTAGAAACCAATTTAGGAAAAACCACTCTCAGTGATGTCCTTCCACAGAAACAGTCCTGATAACAGAACCAAATCCGATTAATTAAAAAATGACACGGGAATCAACCCCGGAATCTTTGGATTTACGCGTCAATGTTCTACCGCCGAGTCAACCTGGTCACCTATGGATAAAATCTGTGACCCCTTTGGGGTCGCGACCCCAGGTTTGCGTCTTACTACATGACCCGTGCTTCTCACGCCTATGCTTCATCTAAACTCAGATTAAAGATTACGCTACGATTTATAAAATGTAAAGAGCAACTAGGAGCTACAAAGAATCCTGCAACACCCATCCTCCACCTCTCCAGCGGCCATGTTATTGATAAATCTCAAAGAACAAAGAGGCTGACTTAAGAAGACAAACAAACAAACGCCTTCAAACAAAACACAAGCAAATACTCGCATGCAGCCCGGTTACAAACGAGAGACAAAGGGGATAATTAAATCTCAATTTATTTGCGAGGCTCACACGCTTGAGATTGTTTCCTCGGCTTGTGTAATTAATTACGGTGCGTTAGAGAGAGATGAAGCTATAAAGCGTGCGCGGGTGAGAGGGATAGAATAGCGGGACTGGTGGTTTTGGGGACAGAGGGGGAGGGGGAAGGGGTGGACAAAAGAAACGCAGGCTGTACACACGCGCTCCTCACATGTGGGAGGAATATTAAAGATTTACTAGAGAGAATAAAGAGAAGGTATTTAAATAATAGATTATCATTAGGAGGGTAAAACAATGTTTCACAAGTCAGAAATATTTCCACCAAAATAAGTTAAAACTCACACTTTAAACTGTTTTAATTTTGAATGTAAATTTTTAGGCTGTATGTTCAATCTTTAGAGGAAAAAAATTATTAAAATACACTCCAATTTTCATAAAAAGAGCCTTTTAGAAAAAAAATAAACACTAAAAAAAATTTCTACTATATTACAAGTATTGACTTATTGATACGTGAAAGTAGATCTAGTAACTTTAATTAGCTGCCAGATAAAGTTCTTCATTAAGGTATTGAACTGTAATTGACAGAAACTAAGAGGATAGCCTAGATAAAATGCACTCTAATTAATGTGAGTAGAGAATTAGAAAACAATATTGTAAATTACCATTTGACGTATTTAAAGTGCACTTTATAAACCGACTGATTATATCAGCACACGACTTAGAAACTTACTTAACTCTAGAACATACACAACATCCAGCACCCCACCCGTTAATTCATCATTGTAAAAGGGAAAAAACTAACATCATACTAAAGATAAATTTCTCAATCATGCCAGGAATCTAACCAGGACCCTTAGTTCAGTAGACAGACGTGCTACCAACTGAAGTGAGGTGTCGGACTACAGCAAAATAATATTTAAAAAAACAACAGTAAAAAAAAGTTTTAGACCCCTCGACCACCTATTCGAATCGTCTTAGATAATTAAATAATAAAATACTTAATATTGATTATTTAGGACGTTGCCTAACTGTTACGTCATGGCAGGTAAAGATAAAATTTCACATATTAAAGAATTAACGTTTTACTAAGCGAGTTTTTAGGGTATAACCTGGAAAAAAACCCACACATTTTTAAATTATTCTAAAAATCGTCCTACAATGTCACCAAATTATTATTTTTATATTGAAATATTTTTTTGTAAATCATCTACAACTTAGGCTATTTGGATTAGTCACGAAAATGTCCTGTTGAAGTCTTCCTGCAAGAATGTAGATTAAAAAAGTTCATGGAAGCATAATTCTTTAGAATGGGAAACAAGAAAAAGATAAAATTTAAAAGCAAGTCAATGTTTTCAAGGCGCAAATGGTATAATGACTGTGTAAACTCGTTAGAGGAATAGATTCAGGACTATCAGTAGATAAACTAGAGGCCTCCCAGAGGGAACCACTGATTTTATTCCCTCTCTTTCTATTTCATATATTGATGTCTAAGTGTGATAATATATAGGTTCGTCCATTTCACAAAACAGTTTCGAAATTTCTAGGTAAACAAAGTTTTTAAGCCGTTTTTTGTTAGCTTGATCAGGGATGTAGCTGCCTTATATCCTCTTTCTGGTCTTCTGGACATACTTCCTTCTTTCTACATGTTAACCACGTGAAACACACAAACAAAGAGACGAAACGAAGGCAAGAAAGAAACACAAGGGGAGGGGAGAGATAGAGAGAAAGAGAGAGAAAGAGAGTGTGTGTGTGTGTGTGTGTGAAAGAGGTAAAGAGTGAAATAAGAGAATAGTTACAGATGTAGAACGCGACAAGAGTGAGACACTGATTGAAGGACATTTTGAAAATGGAAGAGGGTAAAAACATCGAGGCCACCCGCCTTGCTCCAGGGGATTTGAGTAGTGCAGGAAACAAGCCCTCTCTGATTACTTTCTCCATCCACATACTCGTCTTATTTGAGCTGGCGGCGATACTGATAATGGAATAAAACTACCCTTACACCTCACCCACCCCCTATCTATCTAATTTTTTTCTCTCTAAAGGATCTAACAAACAGAGTGATAACCTACCCTGAGCTCTTGAATTTAAATTGCGCCAGTGAAATTGAGACTTGTTGCTGACAAAGTCGAGTCAGAAAACGTTCAATGGACGCTTTTAGTTAGATTCAACATAAGCTGAGTGAGTTTATCAAAAGTTTAGATACTGTAGAAATACTATGTATTACAAGTATATTAGGGTTTTGGTAGGAAAGGACTTTTAAAAAATACTAGAGATGGGACACTCGAATCCTCAAATCCCACGGTTGTCGATAAAGTCCAGATTCGTAAGAAGCTAAAAAGAATATGTCGAATACAAATTATGAAGACCTTTATTTGAAATAGCTATTTGAAACAATAATGGTGATTTTAAAAGGAATAAAAGAGTGTATTTTAGTGAGATAAAAAACAATTGTATTAATACACAACGTTTATTACCACGATTTTGTCCTTTAAAAAAAGACCTTAAACAAAGTTTTTAAAATTAAAATTTAAATATTTCCACTTTTAAATTGTTACAATTTAAAAGATTCGAGGATTCAAATTTGGATTCGAGGTTCCAAAGAAAATTCAGTATTCTTATTAGATATTTGGATTAGAAAAATATAGGATTCGACCCATCTCTAGAAAATACTAATATATACATATATCTTTGCTGTGAACAAAGATAATAGTACACTATATGATTAATTACTTACTCTATGACATTGGGAAATTGAAAGTTCACTGCCGCACTTACAAAAGAACGCCACCTATCCCTATCTTGAGCTAGTTCTATCCAGTCCACCTCATTACAGCCTATACATTTCAGGTACATTCTAATGTTATCCTCCCATCTGCGTCTGGTCTTCTCAATGGTCTCTTCCCATTGGATTAGCCAGTCAATACTCTGGGAACGGTTCTAGAGACTTCTATTCACGCTGCATGTCCTACCCTCTGTCATCTGCGAGACTTGATTACTCTAACAATGTTTTATGATGAGCACAGGGTATATAGCTCATAATTATGTAACTTCTTCCACTCCCGGATACCCCCATTCTTTTTTGAACCAAATAGCTTCCTAAGAAACTTATTATTGTTTATAAGGGGGAATTTTATAAGTATTTTCACCTTCATCGGTCATAATTAGCAATGTTATAAGAGATTGGTAAATTTTATTTATTATATATTTGCATCAATAAAGGTAGGGACACAAATATTGAATAGGATTCATATGAGATGTATAAACAAAAAACCAAAACAAAAATTAGTGTGGAGAAACAATGGATGTTCTCAGGATATTTGTTAATAATTTAAGTCGAATGTGTGACGACCTTTTTTTCTCTGCCATTACTTGTTTTCAGAGATTTAAAAATGGAGGGAACTTTATGGAACTTGAACACAATTTTAATAAATATTATTTTATATCACATCTAAAAATACCCATTCATAATTCAGCCGGTCATGGTTGAAGTTTGACTTGATAAGTTAAAGTAAGGAGTTTTAATCACTCGTATAACTCTAACGGTCATAAGTTATAACACAATACGCACATTTATTATGGTGGCGATTATCCACAGTTAAGAACTTTCGTTCCCACTTGGGATATTCATGAAGTGGAGGTTTATTTAAGTAAGTATATAAAAGAACCATTCTTAAAAAGAATATCTAACGCTTATGTGAACAATGATTAAGTCTAAGGAGAAGGGATAGGGAGGAAGCTTTAGATGAAGTGTTTAATAATCACACGCGGGAAAATTCCTCCTGTCCATCCAGCCGAGATTCAAACCTCAGCCTCTTAGTAACCAGTAGCCCAATGCAGCATGAAACTAACGCTTTAGACTGTGAGAATATCAGTTTGAGTAATGGATTTGTTAAGGAAAAAGTTTAAAAATAGCTCTCAAGTCCAAATACACGTTTCTTTGTAGCTACGTTCTAAAACAAATAACACAAAATGACAAACACGCATCAAGGGAGCCATTAATTTAAGGACACCTCACGTTTTTTTTTAATGAGTGTGACTAGAATATTAAAACAATAAAATGTATTCATAGTTTTTTTTAACTATGAATACAATAATAATACATTTAAATTTATTTTGCTACCTAATTTCACTTTATAAATTGTTTTAAATCGTAATACTGTTTATTGAAGATCACCCCTGGTTTGTTTCATATACTATCCCGTTATACTTGATTGTATGAATGGTGGCTATGTTTTTCATTTCACGGCGTGTTGTCATTTTAAATACACATAGTCGCCATACCCAGGCAAAAGATCACCTAAATCAATTTTCCTGCTTATCCAAACACAAAGTATTTAGTACATCCTAGTGAAAGTTAAGATGTTTTGTATTTTTTTTGTACAATTATAAAGCTCGAGGGCTGGGTTTTAGAGACCTCACTTACTTTTTATTTTACTTAGGAAATCTAGCCATAGTATATTCATTCACTGACTAACGTAAATTATATGTACCTGTTAATTGATTTATGATAATTTTTTTTATTTTTACTGTCTTATCTCCAATTATTATTAAGATTACGTTAAGGGTTCAAGCCAAAGTTACGAGACCACTGTCAGTATACTATCCAATTTTTATAGGAAGTTTTTTTTAGAACTACAGGTGGGACAGAATGTGTTGACACATTTCATAACACTATATATTTATTATTTTAGCAACTAACTGCTTCAAATTAAACTTAAAATAACAGCTAAAGATGGACAATTTACTATATTTCCTTGAATCAGTTAAGCGATGTCCTGAAACTGGCCACCATTTTATGCAATACATTTTGAATGTGCTCGTCGAATCTTGACATGACTTTGCGCACTGTCTCTTGGTGAATTGTTTCAACTTTCACTACAAAGTTTTCTTTAATTTCTTGAATTGTTCTTGGGCGAATCACGTAGACATGACTCTCTAATATACCCACAAGATAAAATCCGGAACTGTTGAGTATTGTGAACGTGGTGGCCAGGAGAAGTCCCCAAATCGTGAAACGAGGTGCCCAGGAAGCATTTTGTGAACTCCCTCCACTAATGTTTGGGCTTTGTGGGCCGTTATCTTATCTTTATGAAACCACATTTTGTTGATATCCACGCCCTTACGTTGCAGATCAGAGATCAAAAAGGTCGAACATCAATGGATGTGCTAGGTAAAATGTTTCCTGGGTATATTGTTTTACGATTTGGAACCTCTTCTGGCCACCACGCTCACCAGATCTAGCAGCTCCAGACTTTATCTTGTGGGGCATGTTAAAGTCATATTTACACGACTCAACCAAGAACAATTCAAGAACTTAAAAGAAAGGATTGTCGTTGGTGTTGAAACAATTCGAAAATGTGTTGCATGTAATGGTGGCCATCTTAAGGATATTGTTTGAACATCTTTTAATAAATCAAGGATATGCAGAAAATTGTCAATCTTTTGTGGTTATTCTAAGTTTAATTGTAAGAACTTAGTAGTTAAATTTGTAAAGTAATAGTGTTATTAAATGTGTAAAACACTTAATACCCCAACCCGTTCAATTTTTTTTGCAGATTATATTGTTAATATTTTATAGATATTGATAATTTTTTATCAAAAGTAACAGCTGCGGATCACATTTTGTTTGAATACGTGAAAGTATATTTAGGACTAAGGCTATAAAGTTCATTCGAATTCACCAACCATCTATTGACCACTCGGCTACAGATTCTTCCTATGACACCCAGTCCTAAGCGATTTAGTAAGTTTAGTTTGCAATTCTCACATTAATAATGATTTAAATCAGAGGTAGAATTTTTTTTCGTTTGAATTAGCTTTATAGTCTTGATCCCATTTTTAACTATCAAATAATGTTTTTTATTTAGAAATTGGTCTATACCTGCAAGCTCCAAGCTTGGCATGGCTATAATGGCACATAAGTTGTGTTAGTATTTGTAAAAAATACACACACACACACCGGGCTATGCACTCATATGTGTGTGTGTCGTGGGTGTGACAATGGGCTCACCGTTCTCTATGTAGTAGGAAGTCTCATTATAGCGGTCATCCGTGAAGCCAGGCCTCTTAGCCTTCAGGGCTTTAGTTTCCAGCTTCGCCTGAAACACAAAGAAACAAGGTAATACTCTAATTGACATTCATATTTTCTGGTAAAAATTTCAGATCATTAAATTACAGAACAAGGGGATGTTTTTAAAACGCCTTTGATAACAATTAGTGACGTATTAACATATCTGGTCCACAGCCAAACCGTCGTTAGTAACAAATTAAATCACCAAGTGCTGGAGTCTATATTTGAGTATGATGAGAAAAATAGAACCACCGAAATATAAGTTTAAAAATTATGGTTCATATAATAATTTATTTGGTACAAACGCCCTTGAAATAAATTAAACTGATGCCTTAACTTTAAAACTTGGTTTCATTTGTTCCATTTAAATAGTTGAAAAAATTATGGGAGGGATAACAAATCTTATAAAATGAAAAATGTTCCATTTCACATCTCTGTAAATAAAAACAGCTTTTTATCTCAAGACATCTTAATAGTATTCATATATTTTTTCTAATGCCACTTGTAAACTCCTCTTTGCAGTCAAGGTAATTGACCTTGAACTTTACTATTTCTTTCAAAATTCAGGAGTCTCCAGGCAATAATAGAGCTAGGGGCCATGAAGGGGGTACATTTTTTGTGGCTTGCATTTGTGGACTATACCAAAAGTATCCCTGTATTGAATGTTTCACCAGACTAGGTCATTTAAATAGCTTGCCATTGTTTGAATGTATTTATTTAATAATCGCGTCTCACTACCTATTCAGGCTATATACATACATATATTATTATTATTATTATTCAAATGGGCTAGGGTTGTAGATGGAAGCATTTTATAGGAAATACATCCGCACTTATGTGGAAGGAAAGTGGGAAACCATTTAGGATAAACGACCCTCATTAGACAAAACCGGGATTCGAGCCATCGCCAGCAAGCCAGTCTAACAAGAGAGTGACGCCTTAGACCAGTATTTCTCAAAGAGTGTACTATGACATTCTCGACTTTAAGTTATTGCTGATTAAAAAGATAAAAAGTAGTTTCATTCAATTTTAATTTTGTCAAATAAATTATATAATTTTTTTGAGAGATTTAATATACAGTATATATATTTACCTAGGAATTTAATGGGTTAAAATCAAAGAGTTGAATTAATCAGAACTTATAGTTTCTTATATAAAATTATTATTATTAGCACCGCGTCTTACTACCCGTTCGGGTTATACGCACTTACGCTAATGTGTAATGGTAGGGTGATTGTGAGATGAAATGAAGGACCTACAGTTTAACGTGGAATCCGAACCACGGCGGAGGCCTGGCATTCCTCACATTCACAAGATGTCTTGTCAGAGGTGAAGGAAGGGTTTGGTAATCAGATAAATCTGTGCCGGGACCGAGGATTGAACCCCGGCCACCAGCACAGAAGTCTGACACCTTACCCCTAGACCGCCAGGTCCCCTACCATATTAATTTACAAGCGGTGAGAGAGACCAACTAACTACAATATAAAGATACAGCACTTAAGATGGAATGGAATAGAACGTGAGTTTAAGTTTAATATTTTTAAAGTCTTTATAAAATAATATTTGTTTGGTCCTAAATAAATAAACTATTGCTGCAGTATATATAGTTAGATTAATTATATATATATATATAATTATATATCAACAAGTTATATATATATATATAATTATATATCAACAAGTTCTTGAATATATATATATCACAGATAAATGACCAGGAATTTACATCCCTTCATTCAAAAAATGTCTATAGAAGAAACACTTAATCTACTTTTGCCAAAAGTGTTTTTTTTGTGTGCTATAAATGCTTTAAACATATCTTTATTACTTCCTATCCCAACTGAACACCCAATTTTAGGAGTTGAGGTAAAAAGACAAAATTATATTCAATAACCACTTTTTTATGTTAGTGTGAACACGTGTACAAACGTCAACACCATATCGTCCGGTTGGATGGTGATGGGGAGTTTAGAGTTTAAATTTCAGCCGAATATAGCTACTGTGGGTGGTGATCACTGAATGGTTTCTTAATTTTCCTCCACACAAATGAGGGCACATTTTATATTAATTTTACCTTAATCATTAAACCATTCGTTTTATGTTATGGAAATATCCAAGACAGGTATTTAGATGCGAAGCACATGAAGAACCAAACATGGTCGTCACTTTCAACCGTACTTGGCATAATATTGCGCGGGCCGGTTGAATGATGGTCGTCACGTGCTGCATCCAATTAGATGCGTATAAATATTTCACGTACGTGCGTATACTTGAGTAGAACGTTGTACACGCCGCCCCCTCATGCGTCGCGACGCGGACAGTGAATAAACAAACAAACACGCTATTCTTCTCCACGTCTTAGGGACAGCACAAGTGGTCCGTTGAATGTCACCCCCACCCTCCTCCCACATGGCGGGAATAATACATATTTTAGTCGATGCGCCATGTTGACAAAACATTAGCAGAGTTGCTCTCGTACCTCGTGGCTGTAGGTATAGGAGCACTTAGCTTGAGTACAGACACTCACTAAAATAATTTATACCGGCATCTGATTCGTTAGTTTGTCCTTTTACACAAATGGTCAATTTTCTAGCAATAAGGTTGGGTGCTTTGTGACACGTGCTTTGATGGTTAGTAAGTCGTGTGGAATTAAAGAAAAAAGAAACTGTCAGTTATTATTACTATTAGCACCGCGTCTTACTACCCGTTCGGGTTATACGCACTTACGCTAATGTGTAATGGTAGGGTGATTGTGAGATGAAATGAAGGACCTACAGTTTAACGTGGAATCCGAACCACGGTGGAGGCCTGGCATTCCCCACATTCACAAGATAACTGTCAGTTAAATACTACAAATAAAAGTAGAATTATATATTTTATATCATTTTGATAATAAACAACGGAATATCTGTCAAATTCTAGATAGAGGAAAGTTTTTAAGTCGATTAACACCTCGTTAGAAAAACTGATAACACATACGGTATTACATTTGCACCGTTTCTTACTTCTTGAAGTCAAGTGCTCGCCTCAGAACCCGATGTTCGTCGGTTAAAATCTTCCAGGGCCGACGAATTTTTCTTGAACGTTAAAAATCCATATCACAACTTCCTTCGGAGGGGAAGTAAAGCCGTTGGTTCCATGTCGATTAAGGCATTTAAGAGAACTTAAGGAGGTATGGGAAAATAAATTTTTTGGTCAAACTGGTAGGCACTTTCGCTCTCACTCATAGAAATTATCGTGTGTTGATATAATCAGTGGGTACAAAAATTGCACAAATACCTCAAATAAAAAAAACTCGTCTGGGCTATCCGCTTATTTTTTACAAAGAGAGTAAGAGTGATGAAGGTAGAATATATAGGAGATATACCCATATTAGTATGAAGGGAGAGCTGTAAGCCATTTAAGGGGAAAATTCAAGGTACATTCATTAGGGATTCCAATTCCAGCTTCCCCTTCATGGGATAAACTAACTAGACGAACTTGACGTTTAGTTCCTGCATGCCAACCGGAATTTGAAACTTGATATCATCACCAGACTAGATGAGATCAACACCTTTATCCATGTGCCCACCGGTGCGGTATTATATACATCTGCTATGTTTAACATCAATAAGGTTCTATCTATAGTAGGTTGTATGAAGATATTCTTAAATTTTTATATTTATGAAAAATATATTTTAATATCACTGGAGGTGACCTGGTGTTATAGGGGTAAGGCGTTATACTTCCGTGCACGGGGTTCGGGGTTCAATCCTCGGTCCCGGCACGGATTTATCTGATTGCCAAACCCTTACTTCACCTCTGACAAGACGTGTATTAATCACAACTTGTGAATGTGGGGAATGCCAGGCCTCCACCATGGTTCGGATCTCACGTTAAACTGTAGGTCCTCCATTTCGCCTCACAATCACCCCCCTATCATTACACATTAGCGTAAGTGCATATAGCCCGAACGGGTAGTAAGACGTGATGCCAATAATACTAATAATAAATAATATCATTGGAAAAATATCAATCTTCAATAAAAAAAGAGTTTAAGAAATGGCTTAAAATATTTTAACAGCACACTAGATTACGTACAGTTTATCCACCCCCAGTAACGTACGCTGGTCGACAAATCGATGTCCTAAAGTTGTATCTATTTTTATTTTTGATAACAAGACTAGTTGATTTAATACAATTTCACGCCAGATTATCATAATGATTTTGTAGTTTAAAATGTATAAAAAACATCTGCTTAAAATATGAGGGTAGTTCAACTAAGCTTATATGTTTATTAGTATACACTTAAGTCAGCACTCACTAAGAATAACTTAAACTACATAACCTGAGAGTACATAAAAAGGACAGTGAGATACGTCAAAACATTTCTGAAGAACGAATAAGTAGAAAAAATAAGATTATCCACAGTTGGGGATTTTAACCCCAAGCTATTCGTCCAGTGTCTGACAAACAGATTACTAATCTGACATGGTAAAACTTCTATAATCTGGTGGGAGATAATTTGGACTAACGAACGATATTAAAAAATAAATCAAATGCTGTTCATTCAGCAGAGAAACGTTAAGTGTTTGTAGGATTAGATTACACACCATGCTAATTACAAAATTTCCCCGTGGCAGATTTACTGAGTGCCATAATCGCAATTAATCACATATGCTATATCTACACACAGTAAAATAAATAAAACATAAACTGTACGATTAAAGGAGTTACTAAAAAAATACACAGCACAGTTTAAGATTTCACAGTATGGTCAGACCTGGAACGATTGAACAGACAGTAGCCCCATGGCTTCTTTGGTGCTGAGTGACAGCTCACAGCTGACTTATGACAGTCGACATTTAGGTATATACCTAAATTTTGACTGTCAGAAGTGACAGCTGCTAAACACATGTTTTTATAGATAATATGGTTCGGCGTAGGGATATATAATTTGGTCGGGTAAGATTTCAAAGCTATTAGCTGTGAGCTATCAGTCAGCACCAAAGAAGCCATGAGTCTACTGTAGGTTGTAGGGATCCAATGCCCCTTTACTACCGCTCACCGCTCAACTTTCGGATCTGCAGATGTAAGTAATAAGTGAAAAATACAACAATATAGTCATAGTACGGACTATCGAGGTTTTACTGTACTGTACAGATATATCTAAGGGTCAAACCCCAATCATCTGGTTAATAAATTACCTCAAAATTCATACCGCTCAATGTAGATCAAGCATGTGCACTCCATGTCCCTCCCAATCGTTCTGTGAGCCCACCTGCTCAAATTGTAGAACCAAGCAATCAATTAGGCTCACGGAACTGACTTATTGAGAGATTCTTTGCATAAATCTTATAACATTGTCAGATTTTCAAAAAAATTTGCACAAAATCGTAAGTAACAGAACCAGAAGTAAGTTTACATAACTTAATTAATAACGTAATAATCGGCCAGAAAAATGGTGTGGGTAAGTCTGAATAGTATTGTTTCTTGTATATATGTTAAATTTGTTAAAATTAAATAATTATTCACTCATGTTTTTATCATATTGGCTTATTAAGTCCTTTACATTTTATGTATGGCTTCCGGTCATTTACCCAAGAGCTATGTGGCCCTAATTCGGGGGAAGGCTGGGCTTAACCTGGTGTGGACCATTGAGGGACCTAAATGAATCCCGGCTATCATAATAAATCATCAGGATGTTCTTAATAGCACCTGATAATGAATGAATTATCTAAGTGGCTCTTTACATCAACAAATTTGCTCCTTTCCTTTGATGAAAAGATCCACCCAACATTAAACAAAAACAAACGGCGTCCTTAGAACAAACAAACAAAAAAAAAGTTTCAAGCAACACGCACGGCAATCAAGCTCTGAAGTCATTTCTTAAACGAGACTTCATAAAAAAAAACTGTCGAAACCTAATGACGTTGAAGAAGGACGACAAAATTGGCATCTATTTTTATTATGTAACGAATTGTTCGCATTTTAAACTTTGATGTAGGGTAATTTAACGTCTATCAATTTGAATAATGGGGTCCTAGCGTGCGAAGATGACAAAATTGCGTTCAAGCAATTTTAGAAACTTTTTTTTTAAAAAAAAGGACAGTGATAACTGAGGTCTCAAATTGCACAATAACGCAAGCTTTTTTTTAAAGAGAATTTTTTGATGCGAGTGTGTGTTAAATATTAGGTAATAACACGTCTACGAATATTGAGTTTTGAAAATAATGTGTTTTAATTAAGTCAAACATACATATAGGGTTATTAGAGCCTGGGACCCGACTTAGAAATACCTCCAAATCCCTTCCTACTTAGAGACTCGTGATCTTGTCACATGGGGACTTGGTGTATTATTATATTGTATTAAGACCGAGTTAAATAGCAACATGAAGTGATAATAGTTTACTGCGCCAAATAAAATATGTGTCAAGAATAAATGTATGATCACGAGTACACATTTGAGAAGTAAACTAGTGGGCAAAGTTACTCATGATTGGGTGGTTTTAATTATATATTGATTTTAATTTAAAATAAAAGGAATTAGTATTTAAAAAATTGCGTAGGATTTTAATGTTTACAAAAAATAACAATGATAACAATAAAATGAAGAGAATGGTATTTTATTTACTAAATAAAATTTGTCTGAAAATGATTTTTGTAAAATAATGCAACTAATACGTTTAATTTTTTTGTAAAATGATCTAATAAGTATGTTAGATTACAACTCCAATTTTATATAAAGAAATTCCACATTTGAATATATTTTGATCAGTAGAAGTATTTTATAGAACTATTAAGTGATAAGAGAGACTGTCATTGTTGACCTCTCTAGAGAGCGTACACAACATCTGAGCTGTACGCAAAGGTTCACTTTGGTCTCGGAGTTGATGGCACAGATACTTGTAGCACTGAATTCAAGACGTGGCTTAGTGATATTATAAAGTTAGCGGTACGTTATGAGGACAACCACGTACAATACAGTAAGTTCTTGACTTGCGGATTTGACTCACGTGGATTCGTAGATACATGGTTGCGATACTTCGACTTATGACTACAGTAGCCCCATGGCTTCTTTGGTGCTGACTGACAGCTCACAACTGACTTCTGACAGTCAACACTTAGGTATATACCTAAACTTCTACTGTCAGAAGTGACAGCTTGCTAAACACATGTTTTTGCAGATCATATGGTTCGGTGTAGGGATACATAATTTGGTATAGTAGCTTTTCAAAGCTGTCAGTCAGCACCAAAGAAGCCATGGGGCTACTGTAGCAACACAATTTTGTCAAAGGCCCCTCTAAACAAAGTCTCTGAAGTTCCTAATAATCTAATACACAGCTTGTAGTTTTTTTTCACCCTTAAGTAAGAATAAAATACGAACCCTAAATGTCAGACAAACGTCAAAGTGGGAAGAAGAGTTGCATCAACTATATAAATTTATTACCTACTAAACTCGATTAATTCTAAATATGTGGGTGTGTGGATAAGAATAAGAAATCTGACTTTTAAGGATCTTGGCATTTAATAAGTGCAATTTTTTAATTTTAAATAATAGATTCACAGCGTTGTGCGAGTTTATTTTGTATGTAGTTTTACACTATAATGTTATTACTGACTATCAGCGTTAATATAAGCTAATAGAAGGGTATGCAAAGAGGAGGGGGAAGTTTTAACGATAAGCAACCGCATCCACACCGTGAAAAGATGTGTAATCCCTTTGCTAGGTCATTTCTCTGAACCTCACGCATTGAACCCATATTATGATTTGTTTTCCACCGCGTAGTGATACGCCCGGGTTCCACACATTTTAATTACGCTGGTGGGATAGAGATGAAGATGGAATAGAGGGAATGTAGCAAAAATGCGTGAAGGGAGAGTGGGAAACTATTTAGAAATAAAAATACCCTCAGTACATCCAGCGGGGATTCAAACCTCGACTTAACCGTCACCAGTAAAATAGATCAATTGATCCTATTCGTAAATTTTCAAAAATTACACCTGGACACTAGAATCAAACCCGGGACCGTTAGCTACCCCTGTGCTATCCAGGTCATCATTTATTATATCATTTTACTTTTTTATTATAAAAATTTAGGTATGTATACAGTAATCTATCAAAAGTGGTATCAGCAGTTCACATTACTTCATATAAATACAGTATATTAAACTTGTTTTGGTAAATTTTTTAACAATCCAATAAGTTTCTTCTTATTTAAATCGGACTCTACTTACGTTCGTTTGCATTCATCCAAATATAAACAAATTTAGGAGGACCACAATACTATCTGCAACTGTGTTCACATGATATAGATCTCAAAATACACTGGACTTCTGGTTACGGAAATATCAAGGCTTGAATTCTACATCAGGTATACTCAAGGTTGATTTATTCTAATTCATTACGCACTCTCCATTTAGGGAAATCTAGGTGCATTTTCCCCAAATTATACCTTAATAACCCGCCTTGGTTGAACTAGGGTGGTTTTTTATAAATGTTTTCCACTCTACCTCCATGCAAATGTGGGTTCACTTCCTTTAAATTTAGCCTTTCTAATTCCTAATCCGTTAGCGTAACTAGTACTTACGCTCTAAGTAAATATACCTTAATAGCCGCTTCGGTGGCCGCATGGTCTAAGGTATCACTCTAGCAATATAGAGACTGCCGATAGCAGCGAGATTGGGGATTGAATCCTGGTCAGGTGTACTGGGGGTGATTTTTTTTATAAATAGTTTTCCACTTTACCTCAACGCAAACGCGGGTACACTGTCTCACTGTCTCTAAATTCAATATTTGTTATCCCTAACACATTAGTGTAGTTAGTACGTACAAGTTTCACCTGAGCAGGTAGTAAGACTTGGTGCTAAAAATAAATAATATACCGTAATCATCCATAATCCAAAGCGATTATCCGGGACGGGAAGGACACTTAGTACAAAAACAAAACAAAAACAAGCAGCACGCAAAAAAAGCACAATTAAACACTACACGTTTCATATATGTCTATCCTGAGTTCCTAATAGCTTAAAGTTACGTATTTAGACATTTCCTTCTAGTAATCCCCTGTTGAAGAAGAAAAAAAAACCCATCCGGTGGCGCAGTTAGCTAACGCGCTAGTCGCGTTGAGCTATACTGCCAAGGATGGGGAGATCGAAGTTAGAATCTCGGTCGGGTGAACTGGGGGAGGTTTTTCCTAAATGGTTTTACACTCTCCCTCCACCCAAATTTGGGTTCACTTCCTCCAAATTCAACCTGCCCAATTCCCAATCCATTAGCGAAATTAGTACTTAAGCGTATAACCCGAACGGGTAGCAAGACGGGGTGATAAATAAATAATAAGTAAAGAGATAAAACGTGTCTTTCGATCTCACATCCGACAAACGAGTACGAATGTTTGTGGACGAGCCATAATAATTTAATTTCATGTTTTTTATTCTAAAAGGTCCAAAATACTGTGAATATATATACTCCTTCACCCACACCCCAAATAATAAATTGATCTTAAAGTCTCCTCGTGTTACGTTAACGAATACGGGATGTAACATCCTTGGAAAAAAACCCAACTAAAGAGGTGATATTCATTAATCACTACCCTCTTCATGATATATTCATAGAGTTAAGTGTTAGCTCCTTCATCTCAAAATGCCTGTCAACTAACTAAAACCAGCATACAACACACACACATAGAATAATCCGACGCAGTTCATTATTCGAAACAGATGCTCTGTTACGCACAAGACAATTCTGAAACTAAAGTTCGACAATTATGAACTTAGGGTGACATCAACCGTGATATTAACTCGAGCGAACATGCCACAGTCACCCTACTGTTATTTGGCACTTGTCTGACAGAGAAAACACCCACTAGATCTACTTTCATACAACTTGATTCACTGGCCACATGGTCTAAGGCGTCACTCTTGAAATTACTAGATTGCCGATGACAGGGAGATCGGGGATTGAATCCCAGTCGGGTGGTTTTTCCTGAATGGCTTTACACTCCTTCTCAACACAAATGCGGGTATACTTCCTCTAAATTCAACCTTACTCATCCCTAACACTTTTGCATTGGTTGTACATATACGTATAACCTGAGCAGGTAGTAAGACAGAGGGTTAAAACTAAAGTACTTTCATATATTAATACGGCAACGGATATGATCGATATAATATGTTACTTTAGAGATAAGCTGGTAATTTTGACTGCTGCATGATAAATATGGTGGCCGTTTGCCAATGTTTCCTAGGTGGTGTTTATTAATGGTATCTTCTAAAAGTGTCGTTATGACACGTGGCAAATATTACATTTTAAAACTATCTAAGTAACGGTACAGAATCCTTACCGTAAACAGCGAATACTATGACGGGTGCGGGTACGACCAAGGCTAGTAGACTGATTGATAAAATAATCTGTACAATATTAACCTTGGATGGGCAGCTGAGGTTAAAACTGAAGGGTCCATCTGTTGACAAGTTGGCGAAAACATGGACTGATGGAACGTGCGATGTGAGAGGAGTGTGTGGTAAAAAAAATGAACTGTTAGAGGAAACTTTTGTAAGAAAAATTGATATTCTGTGTGTTTGTGAAACCAAGTGAAAGGGGAAATATATTTTGATGACGAGTGATGGTAGCCTGGCACTGTGGTCAGGTGTGGATTGATGGGTAAGGGGAAATCAGGGAGTAGGTTTAGTCATAAGCGCAACAGCTAAGTTGTTTGTTAGAAGTTATGCGTTGGTGTCATCTACACTTCTATGAGTAGATATGAAAATAGGCATCCGTAGAATTATGTTGGTTACTGGTTATATGCTCCGGTGGAGGGTGAAGACGAGATTGTGAGAATGGAGTTTTGGAAAGAACACGATCAAGTATTGCATGCATAAGAACTGGGTCAAAGAATTATCATTTTAGGAGATATGACTGGATGGGTGGATACCCAAAGAGAGAATTCATAGATTGTGTTAGGAAGGTATGGTGATGACAGGGTAGACACGAATATATGTCACACAAATACAATATCAAGTTAGGAAGAAACTAGAACCATGTTTGAAGTATTAACTGTAAAACCTAAATGGCAGATATAAATGCAGATTGGAAGATAATATTAGAATACACCTGAAAGAGATAGGTGTGATGAGGTGGACTGGATATAACTAGCTAAAGATAGAGATAGGTAGCACAATTTTTTTTAAAGTGCGGCAATTCACTTTCTGATTTCCTAATGCCATAAATACATACAAAAATTAATTTATTATCATGACACGCCAAACAAAGCAACAAATAAAAAAATTTAGCATCATACAAATATTAATTAAAAACAAAAAACAAATAAATATTGTAGTTGTATTTTAAAACTTAGCTGCATGCTTAGTTCAGCTTCAGCATGATGTATTTTATACAAAAATCAACATTATTTTTTACTACTGAGTTGGCGGCCAACTTTATAGACGTTCATTCAATGTCGAACAAAATAAACTATCTTTTTTGTGAAACAGCTGTTCACCAGTTTCGTCAGATTATCTGAGCAGTGGCACAGATGTTACTCCAAAAATAAGCCCCTTTTTGCATGAAACATTAATTTGTTGATCTTTTTAAAATATCTCTTCCAAGTTAAACCTAGTTATTAACTTAGGGAACGAGTTCAAATATTTCAAAAGTTTAACAACAACATTCCAAAAGTATTTATTTAACTTTCACAAGAGATTTAATGTATTTTTTTGGGGATAGGCATGTTGAGATTCTAATCCCAGCTGGGTCTACTGAGTTTTTTTTATGGTTCCTTAATTTACCTCCACAAAAATTCGAATAACTTTCAACTAACAGGTACTATCCTCACTCTTAACCCATTAGCCCAATTTATATGTATATATACATGCGTATAACCTGAACGACTCGTGAGACGTGTGTAGCGCTACCTCACATAAATATATCATAACAATAACAATAAGTTAATAATACATACAACATATAATTTATAAACACATGGCTATATAAGCACGTGACTCAAAGGTAACTTAGCATAACACCAGCAACTGTACTATGTGGACACGAAAAAGATCTCACAAACAAATAGTTTAATTTTCAAGGAAACGAAAGTTGGAATCGAGCTAAGGATCCCTTAATTTGTAACTTACCTTTCTTACTATCTATCTAGGGTAGCCCTAGGGCGGTGCAACTGCACCGAGCGCCGTCATAGGGGGAGGGGGTAAGGGCACCGAAAATGTAACGACAGATCGTCTGCGCAAAAAATAAAACCCAAGCACCTGAATACCACTTAATCCTACCCGCCAAAATAAGTTGTATACCTAACAACCCAGCTTGCTGTTCACATTTTATTTTAAGAATCTAAAAATCATTAAGAAGTGTTCATAAACGTAAGAGCTTAATCACCACACACTCCAGGTTGGTTTTTATTTATTATTTAAACAACCGTGAAAAAACTTATGTCTTTCATAATTAATTTGTTTAGATAATAATTAAAACTAAATACTTGGTGATTGCAAAATAATACTAGCTGATTGAAAGTTGCAGATTTTATTAATAATAAAAGGTAAGTATTAAAAAAAGACGACATAACTGAGTATTGCTTTCATTTTAATTATGCAATCAATTTCACACAGAGAACAAAATGAAGCTGTCCAAATTAGTCATATGTGATAATAGTTGTAAGATCTTGGTATTTAATTTTTTTTATTAAAGTATTACTTTCTATTATTATTTATGGAGGCAAATAAATGTTTCTTGAAAGAAAACAAAGGAAAGCAAAGAGAATCACCTAGGTACGTGTCAAGTCAAACAAAAAACAATTTGAATCTTAATCAAAGATAAGTTAACTTTATTCTTCGATTTCGCACTTTTTTTTTGCTCACCCGACATACGTAGGTGTGTACTATCGCTGCGTTTAAAAGGTATACACATAAAGCGTGAAATTCACACTCAACATTGTAGAAATGCTAACGGGTTGAGACCAATATATACATTTATAACTTGCCTAAAGTTCATAAATACCGATGGGGGAAAATGTGTCATAGCTGTTAGTGAATCGGTTGAGGAACTCTTAGACTTGAATCCATTGTTTAAAGAGCTTGAATTACCAGAACCAATAAAAGTTCTTCAACTTATTAAACAAAATGGTATGCAGGATATATTCCCGAACGTGTGGGCAGCACTTCGAATTTTGCTAACCATATCTGTCACTGTCGCTAAAGGAGAACGAAGTTTCAGTAAATTAAAACTTATTTAAGTTCAACCATGTGTCAGGATAGACTGTCAGATCTTGCAATTTTGTCTATAGTAAATGGTATTGCCCAGGACTTGAATTATTCTGATTTAATTAAAAAATTTGCAAGCGCGAAAGCAAGGAAGGTGTTAATCTAGGCTATTGAGTTAATTTTCTATTTCGTTTTCACTTTTGAATTAATTTACGATGTAAATTAAAAATGTATGAGTGATGTGAACGTTGTCTGTGCCATAGTAGTTTAAATAAACCTTTTCAAATGAATATTGCTCCTATTTACCTTTATTATTTCTCATCTATACTACACTACTACTATACTAATCTTTCAGAAGTCTGAGTTATTAATATATAAACATGTAAGAAATGTGGGGGGATGAGATCTTGTAACACCTGAAAAACTTGCTAGGGCCGCCCATGCCAAGATAGCGAGCATGTCTATGTGGACATTTATATTGCCATTACACTATAACTAAGTAATTACAATTGAAAAAAGAAAAAAAACAACATAAAACTTTTATGACTAGTTATTTAAACATTTTTTCGACCACGTATTAGTACCGGTTCAGTTTATTCGCATATGCACTAATTACACTAATTATTTGGTGATAAGGAAGGTTGAGTTTAGAGGACGTGCATCCGCATTTGCTTGAAGGGAGAGTGGTAAACCATTTAGGGTTATATTTAAACCAAATACCAGTAATAAACTGTTTGGACTAACTGGTTTAGTGTGCTAGTAGCTTGAAGACTGGCCAAATGTTGGTTAAGATGGCTAATTGCTATATTAGGCTACTTTGATCATAGCTCAGAGTGTCTACCTGAACTCTATATTCAAGTTATCCACATCTCACAGTGTCTACCTGAACTCTATATTCAAGTTATCCACATCTCACAGTGTCTACCTGAACTCTATATTCAAGTTATCCACATCTCACAGTGTCTACCTGAACTCTATATTCAAGTTATCCACATCTCACAGTGTCTACCTGAACTCTATATTCAAGTTATCCACATCTCACAGTGTCTACCTGAACTCTATATTCAAGTTATCCACATCTCACAGTGTCTACCTGAACTCTATATTCAAGTTATCCACATCTCACAGTGTCTACCTGAACTCTATATTCAAGTTATCCACATCTCACAGTGTCTACCTGAACTCTATATTCAAGTTATCCACATCTCACAGTGTCTACCTGAACTCTATATTCAAGTTATCCACATCTCACAGTGTCTACCTGAACTCTATATTCAAGTTATCCACATCTCACAGTGTCTACCTGAACTCTATATTCAAGTTATCCACATCTCACAGTGTCTACCTGAACTCTATATTCAAGTTATCCACATCTCACAGTGTCTACCTGAACTCTATATTCAAGTTATCCACATCTCACAGTGTCTACCTGAACTCTATATTCAAGTTATCCACATCTCACAGTGTCTACCTGAACTCTATATTCAAGTTATCCACATCTCACAGTGTCTACCTGAACTCTATATTCAAGTTATCCACATCTCACAGTGTCTACCTGAACTCTATATTCAAGTTATCCACATCTCACAGTGTCTACCAGAACTCTATATTCAAGTTATCCACATCTCACAGTGTCTACCTGAACTCTATATTCAAGTTATCCACATCTCACAGTGTCTACCTGAACCTCAGGTCCAAGTTGTCCACATCTCACAGTGTCTACCTGAACTCTATATTCAAGTTATCCACATCTCACAGTGTCTACCTGAACCTCAGGTCCAAGTTGTCCCCATATCACAATGTTTACCTGAACCTCAGGTCCAAGTTGTTCCCATCTCACAGTGTCTACCAGAACTCTATATTCAAGTTATCCCCATCTCACAGTGTCTACCTGAACTCTATATTCAAGTTGTCCACATCTCACAGTGTCTACCTGAACTCTATATTCAAGTTATCCACATCTCACAGTGTCTACCTGAACCTCAGGTCCAAGTTGTCCTCATATCACAATGTTTACCTGAACCTCAGGTCCAAGTTGTTCCCATCTCACAGTGTCTACCTGAACTTCAGGTCCAAGTTGTTCCCATCTCACAGTGTCTACCTGAACTTCTGGTCCAAGTTGTTCCCATCTCACAGTGTCTACCTGAACTTCAGGTCCAAGTTGTTCCCATCTCACAGTGTCTACCTGAACCTCAGGTACAAGTTGTCCCCATATCACAATGTTTACCTCAACCTCTTGTCCAAGTTGTCCCCATCTCACAATGTCTACCTGAACTTCAGGTCCAAGTTGTCCTAATATGACAATGTTTACTTCAACTTCTTGTCCAAGTTGTTCCCATGTCACAGTGTGTACCTGAACCTCAGGTCCAAGTTGTCCCAATATGACAATGTTTACTTCAACCTCTTGTCCAAGTTGTCCCCATCTCACAATGTCTACCTGAACTTCAGGTCCAAGTTGTCCTAATATGACAATGTTTACTTCAACTTCTTGTCCAAGTTGTTCCCATGTCACAGTGTGTACCTGAACCTCAGGTCCAAGTTGTCCCAATATGACAATGTTTACTTCAACCTCTTGTCCAAGTTGTCCCCATCTCACAATGTCTACCTGAACTTCAGGTCCAAGTTGTCCTAATATGACAATGTTTACTTCAACTTCTTGTCCAAGTTGTTCCCATGTCACAGTGTGTACCTGAACCTCAGGTCCAAGTTGTCCCAATATGACAATGTTTACTTCAACCTCTTGTCCAAGTTGTCCCCATCTCACAATGTGTACCTGAACTTCAGGTCCAAGTTGTCCTAATATGACAATGTTTACTTCAACTTCTTGTCCAAGTTGTTCCCATCTCACAGTGTCTACCTGAACTTCAGGTCCAAGTTGTCCTAATATGACAATGTTTACTTCAACTTCTTGTCCAAGTTGTTCCCATGTCACAGTGTGTACCTGAACCTCAGGTCCAAGTTGTCCCAATATGACAATGTTTACTTCAACCTCTTGTCCAAGTTGTCCCTATCTCACAATGTCTACCTGAACTTCAGGTCCAAGTTGTCCTAATATGACAATGTTTACTTCAACTTCTTGTCCAAGTTGTTCCCATCTCACAGTGACTACCTGAATCTCAGGGCCAATTGTCCCCATCTCACAGTGACTACCAAAACCCCAGGTTCAAGTTGTCCTCATATAAAAATGTCTATCTGAACCTCAGGTCCAAGTTGTCCTCTTCACAATGTTTACCTGAACCTCAGGTCCAAGTTGTCCCAATATGACAATGTTTACTTCAACCTCTTGTCCAAGTTGTCCCCATCTCACAATGTCTACCTGAACCTAAGCCCCAATCTGGCCCCCGCTCCAAGATCCCAACAGCTAATTGTGTCCCGAGGCCAGACGAGACGAGTGCCAATACCACAGTCCAATACCGAGAGGACAAATATTGGAACACTTCCACCGAACTGATGTGTCGTTGACTGAAGACCAGGAAGATGTATGGGGGATTGTTGACATTGCGTCATCAATGTGCCGCAATTAGTTTAGTCTTGCACACGTGGACGTTCCCATTAATCAACTGTAGCAATTTTTAGGGTAGAAAAGACAAATAAAAGGTGGTAAACCAAGCCTAAATGTTTCATTAGGTCTTGTATTAGAATGAGCATTTCAACCTAATAGACCTTTATTCGTTTGTCTCACACAAAATGTCATCACGTATTGTAAAACATTAAATAATGGTCAAATATATATTCAACAAAACATCTGATTTATATTGATATATTTTTGTTGTTAGTAGATTAACTTTAGCTTCTTTTAATAAATATATATCAAATATTAAGAAAAAGGTCTAAAACATTGCACGTTTTCATAAATTAGCAAACATATTCCCGCCCCTTAGGGGTTATAGTGGGCTGAATTCTACCTATGCATGTTTATATTATATGTACTATGCCCTCTATAAATAAGTTAATATCACGGAATGTTTTTTTTTTATCTCTTTTGAAGAAAATAAATGTATCTTTTGTTTGTTTCAAGGAAATAAACCTTAAATTTGATTAGTTTTTTTTATCACCACGTCTTACTACCCGTTCGGGATATACACGTACATACTAATTACGCTAATGTGCTAGGGTTGAGGAAGGTTGAACCTGGAGGAAATATACTCATATTTAAATGGAAGGAGAGTGGAAAAACACTTATGGAAAAACCACCCTCACTACACATATACTAGGATTAGAACCACGATCTACCCGTCATCGGCAGGCCAGTCTATTGTGAGAAGAAGGTAATAAATTTGATGTTTAGGCCTACATATTCATCACGTACTAATAAAGCATGGGGTATGTTTAAATACCACATTCAGGAAAAAATGAATAAACTTTTTGCATTTTATAGAATTGTGCACATATTTATACAAGCAAACTGAAAAAAAAAGTTAGAATTCATGGCAATCAAAAGTACACTAAAAAAAATCAAATCTAAATATATTTTTTTCCACTATTACACTACTTTTATTTATACTTAATATGAACAACAAGTTAAAAACAATATTTTGGTGTTTATGTAGTTTAGTGTAATTTGGTAAAGAAATGTTGTGGATAGAGTCCAAGGAAAGCAGCTGAAATAATTCTGATGTAATTGATTTTATTCACCATCTGTCTGTGAGCTAGGATTCTTAATTTTGGAACTTTGCCCATTTTATTTTATTGGTAAATAGAGATGTTGGAAAGTTGGAGTTAGAATCCCGGTTGGGTGTAATATTGTTAGTATTACTTTAACCTTGGTTGCGTTTCTGATAGCTTCAAGTAACTGAATATTTCTACACGTTCCTCAAGACAATTATTTTTTGTAAACACAAGCGCATGAATACCAGATGTTCAACACGTCATCAACTAACAGTTTAATTTAGTCGGGGCATCATCTTTGACACAAGCACTCGTATTCCCCTCCCCCACCCCCATTTTGTGTGTGTTTATTTGAGGTATTTAACGTGAACTTTCTGAACAGGTTGATTATATCAGCACACGGCTTATAAAATAACTTAAATCTAGAACATACAAAGAAACCATCCGCCGGCGGTTATTTTATCACTGTGAAAGGATAAATACACATTTCACCAATGATACATTTTACGACCATGCCAGGAATCAAACCCGAGACGCTTAGCTCAGTAGACAGACACGTTATAGACCAAGCTAAGGTGTCAGAGATCTCGTATTAAAATAGTGTCTAATTTAACTACAAACGATTATTCCAAAATCATCCAAACGATTGTTTTCATAACTAACATTTAATAATTTTAATAATTTTAAAAGGGAGACCTGATGGTCTAGGGGTAAGGTGTCAGACTTCTGTGCTGGTGGCCGGGGTTCAATCCTCGGTCCCGTCACAAATTTATCTGATTACCAAACCCTTCCTTCACCTCTGACAAGACATCTTGTGAATGTGAGGAATGCCAGGTCTCCACCGTGGTTCGGATTCCACGTTAAGCTGTAGGTCCTTAATTTCATCTCACAATCACCCTACCATTACACATTAGCGTAAGTGCGTATAACCCGAACGGGTAGTAAGACGCGGTAATAATAATAATAATAATAATTTTAAATATACTAGAAAAATAACATATTTTTTAATCAAAGTTTTGACCGCAAAAAAGGTGACAGCTGCTCAGTATCTGGTCTTGCAGATCATATGATTTGGCGTATGAATTCACGAGAGTATATCTGGTAAATTCGCTGTCAGTTACCACCACTAATATATTGAATAGACGTTAGTTGTGATTTCCTCCGTAGGCCTCTCACTCAACCATCACGTAGTCACGTACTGACGACACGTGTTCCACTGGATGTTAAGCGTCGCGCCGCGTGCAACAGGTGCGAGCCTCCTCCC